>JABXWE010003838.1:0-51432 GCA_014611495.1 Limonius californicus
GCCGATTACCACGACAGTATGAACAACTTTTCTTTCTAAAAATGGGTGCAAGAGATGCTGATACAGAATTTGAAGGAGCCTTGTTTGATTGTAATGCACAATGTTTCATATCATTCGAGAATAGTCGAAAAACAGCCTACTACGGAGTGGAAAAAGGAAGATATCTTAGCGTGGTTGAAGAAACATAACATCCCCTATCCGGCAGATGCATTAAGGCCACAATTACTTGTCATTGCTAAAAACTACAATATACCTAAAATGCATGTTGTTGATGAAATGTCGCGCGAACAAGGCCATGAAGTTTTAAGACTACCTCCATACCACTGTCAATTCAACGGAATAGAATTAATTTGGGCGAATAGTAAACGCTACTACGACAAACATATCGGGCTTGAAGGTTTTACTGATGAGCAAGTTATAAAAATGTGGAAAAAAGCTTTAAGTCAATGCGGTGAAAACGGAACAATTGTGTACGACATACAGAAGATCTTATAAAATCTTGGTGGCATCGTGAAATTATAGTTGACGAGGTGGAACCTTTAAGAATTAATTTGGGTGTTGATTCATCGGACAGTGAAGACGAGGAATATGAGGACGACAGCGATTAAACTGTTTTATTAAAACCAAGTTGTTCATGTTAATCAAATGCAATAATGTTTGTCTATTACAGTCATTTCTAATTGTGTGCAAAATATGAAACTAATTGAAATTTAATCTTTTAGTCGATGTTATTTAGTAATGATAAAAAAATGAATTTAGTTTGTGCGTGAGTCACTCCGGTTTGTGTTTGTATTTAACCTATTTTAAACTTTGTACCTGATTCACCTCTGTGTTCAAATTATTTCAAATACATAATTAACACTACATTTTTAGTTATTACTTATTAGTATTTCAGTAGAAATATAATTATTTTAATATTTGAATAACTCTTATTTCAATTCACATATTTAAAAATAAAATTGAATTTCTCGTGCAAATTAGACGCAATAATAAGCTTCAAGCTGTCTTGTCTTTGATTTTTATTAAGAAGATTGAGATTAAACATGTAAAATATTGGTAAATAAATGTTGATTTTTAGTTAACTGGAAAGAGGTTTAATTATTGTACTTTAGTAGCTACATTTAATTCGACACTTGCTTTTGGTCACTGGTTTCTTGAGCACGTGGCCGCTCATCTTAGTTCAACCGGTTATTTTACCTACCTGCGGACTTCGCACCCGTCAAATAAGACGACACCCACTATCAAACAAAAACAACAATACTCATGGAAAACAAATATCAACGTAACTGTTGAGGAGGTTATAAATGATCTGGCATTGCAACCAAGGCATTTACATTTTATCATTTTATAGTTCACGTTCTATGTTACGTCTTTGTATTTTTGGTGCATTGAGGAGGTGCTTTAGTGGTTGATGAGCTAGGCCCACGTCGATTTACAGTGGTTCTGTCATTGTATTCAGTTGTGTAATATAGCTAAAATAAATACTACGATTGAAAGTCGCGCCAAATGTGAAGTGTGCTCTGTGATTCCTTCTCTTCATGCCGCAATTGACTGTCAAATATGTGAGGTTTATGGTCGAGGCATCATGAGTGAACGAATTAGTGTAGGAATTTCAACGATGGCTAAACAAACGTGCACCATCAGGAACGAAGCGGAACCTTCTATCATCAACGACGATTTTGTGAGAAAAGTGAACAAAAAAATTCGTGAAGATCGGCGATTCACGATTTCGGAAGTTACTGCAAATTTTCCTCAAATATCACCTATGGTACTGAATTAAATTGCCGCGAACAGGCTACAGTACCACAAACTTTATGCGAAGTGGGTGCCAAAGATATTGATGGGGATGGATAAACACCAACGAATGGTCTCTGCACTGACCTTCCTGCATCTGTATTATGGGCGACGAGTACCTGAACCACCTTGTGACTAGCAATATGTGGTGTGCAGAGGTCCAAAGAAGAAGCAAGGTGTAGTCAAGCGCAAAACAGAAGCCTCTGATGCATAACGAGGACATTTCTACCTCCAATGCTGCCCGCTGGATCTCTACTTTAAGGTAGAGTTGGACGGAATAATATCCGCGGCTGACCAGTGCCGCCAAACTGGTAGCTCACTAGTGACCGGGGTACATGAGGAAATCCACATTTAAACATGAACGCCAAATAGAGGCATCGCGTGTGGACCACTTGTAAAGCCTCAACAATATGTGTTTGGGTGGACCACGGATTAGGTCCTTACCTCGCCTGGTGGAGACCCGATCCACCAGGTCGATGAAAGTTACTCGATTTTTCAGTCATTGTGGTCTACAACGAACCAACGAAGAAGCAAGATACATTGAAGCACACTACATGTGTTTTCCCTGACCGATCAGTGCTAACATGAACAAACTGGTAGGTACTCCCTGAGGCGGGGGGATGAACATCTGGTAACGTGGGAAATAAGGACTTGAAGACCCCTCATCAAGTGTACTGACAATCGAAATTATCAATCAGGCGTTAAAGGAGAGAAGAAGGAGTAGACGAGGTGTAAGACAGGAGAAAAGCCGGAGGGCGGCAGGCGAAAGATAGAACGCAGAAGCGTTGGCCAGAAGAATAAACCGGAATAAGCGGCGAATTACAAGTGGAAGGCAAAAGCGACACTAATAAGACAGGAGAATAAGCCGGGGGGCGGCAGGCAAAAGGTAAAACGCAGAAATGAGCATCGGACAGGAGAATAAGCGGAGAGTGACAGATTACTAGTGGAAGGTAAAAGCGACCCTGATAAGTCAGAATAAACCAGAGGGCTACAGGCCCATTTTAATTGTAAAGTACAGATAGACAGAAAAGATAACTCGATGAAGCCAAACTTATGCAAAAGAAAAAAAAGACGACCAAAAATACATTGGCAGAACGACATTGTATCCATAGCCGGCGCAAATTGGATGGAAACAGCCCAGGACAGCAACAAATGGAAAAACCTGGAGGAGGCCCTTGCCCAATAATGGGATTCATACGGGCTAATAATAATAATAATAAATTGGCCTCTAATGGAGTACAAAATAAAATATCTTCTTTAATACCATGTCCAGTATTGTATCTTACAAATACTATAAATTGGGCAGTCAGAAATATCCGTGGATTCGTCCATCTGTAATAAGAAGTACGTACACTTCTTAATATTTGTAACAACTTGTGTTCGAATATCTTCTGCCATGTCACTTATTCTTCTTTGGATAGTATTATAAGAGAGGGGTATTGCTTTCAGGTTGTCAGTCTCTTTTTCACCAACCATTATTTGCACCATTTCAACAGCTGCTGGTAAAATTAGATCTTCAGTAGTTGTCTGTGGCTAACTGATTTTTGCAATGCAAATTGCAACACGATAACTTGATAGTAGTGCTTTTTCATTAGTAGTGGTTGCTCCTTGTGGAGGGAGTTTAGTTTTCTTTGGAAGAATATCAGAAGCTTTTCCTCTTCGTCTGGATGTTTGGTATTTAAGTTTTGATGGCGTCATACCTTCTTTTGACAACACTTTTTAATAAAATACGCATTGGGATTTCTGGGAAGTAAGGGTAAAACCATATTTGAGATGTTTATCGCTGTACAATCTATTTTTCTTTGTCTTTTTGTCACTGCCAGATGCGGAAGGTTCTAATGACCGTTTCAAATGATATATCCATCTTTAATAAAACGAGTAGGGGTGAGGAGGGTTAGTTCGGACACTTTGTTACAAAATATTATATCTTCAATGTATATTACAAAACTGAAGCTTAAATATTTTCGCAGTATATTTTACTGTGTATTGCAGTATTTTTGAGAATTTGAGATACTTTAGATAAGTATTATTATCACTTATTTAACAAAATAAAAAATATTGCATTTGTCCGAAACTGCACTTACGGACTTACGAGGGGCACATGCGGACAACTATTTCAACACAGATTAAGTTTCTTCCGAGGAAAGAAAACAATTGCTTTCAAAAGGCATGATTATTTTATTGCATGCACATGAAAACTATATTATAAACAATACGTTATTTTTATTATTTAACAGAATACCCATCAAAATTAACATTAAGTGATATCTTCTAAGCAGTTGCTGCAGAATTACCCGTTCTGTGTTGGCGACAATTTTGCCACTACATCTCGTCCTAGGACGAATGATCCATCACTTACAAGTGGGAAAAAAAGCCGTTACTATCCCCCTCTCGCCGTAAGAAGTTCACCGTCAACACAATCCTCCACTTTGCCTACAAAGTGTGAAACGCTTTTCTTAGTAGAAAATTGAACCAACATATAGTCGTTTATGTCTATTGCGTTGTCATCCAATAATTCCAATATGGCTTCGTCATTGTCGTAGTCTGAGTTTGAGGTTTACATTTCTATGTCTGAGTCTTGACGTTTCTTCTTCAATTATTTTCTTCTTCGTTTTGGTATCCGATTTTCCTCCTTCATTAGTTACCAAATTTTTCTTTACTTTGCTTGCTAGTTTTTATAATTTTTCTTATTTGGCATTTTGCAGTTCAACTAACCGATTTTCTACACTTCTCGTTTGGCAACGTTTTTCTAGGTTTCGCTTTAGGGTAAAGTCGAATATCTAATAGTGTTTGTTTCGTTTGGAGAGAGTTGCTGTTGCAACTGGCGTCGTTGGGTCTTTCCAATTCTGCAATGTCGGAATTGCTTCTCTGAATTGTTCGTCATGGTTGCAGTATAATCTTGATGCTCATCTAAGTTCTCGGTATTTTCAGTTGAAGGGCTCGGGCTATCTGTGACATAGGAACTGTAAAAATCATCTTCGTCAAAGGTCAATCTATTCAATGGCCATAAACCTGGCTTTATAAACGACTTGGGGTAAGACAGCAAGTATGGTTCCGATGTTAGAGCTGCAGTATTGTGTATGAAAATTGTTTTTCCAGGATTTGCAGCCATGAAATCGTTAAAAGTAACTTTACACCGGGATTTAAATGGACCATATATTCCAATATCCAGTGGTTGCATGCGGTAAGAGCAATGGGGTGGGAAAGATAGGTACCATGGCAATTCCATGCTCCCTTGAAAAATTGATTGCTTCTAATGACACGTGAGTCTCGTGGTTGTTCATCAGTAATAATATTGGGTTTGCAGTGGAAGAGTGTATGTGCTTTTGTATATGTCTAAGTACATTCATAAATATTTCCGCGGTCATCCAACCCGACTTGTACGCAAAACCAACAGTTCCACTTGAAGCCCCGTTGATGTATTCTTCTTTCATACGAACTCTTGGAATAATATATACTGGAGCAATCGACCTTCCTGAAGCCGAAATGATACGTCAAAATTTCCCCAACTACCCGCGCTCTGCAGAGACACACTGTCCCACTTCTTTTTTCCCTTGGCTGCTATTACCTTGGGAGCTTGAAGCACGGTAGTCATGCCCGTTTCGTCGATATTTAAAATATGGTCACCGTCAAATTTATATTTTTGTAAAACTTTAACGTACTATTCAAAAAACTGTAAGTTAGTCCGAAGTGCATTTCTGAACAAGTCAGCAAATACTGTTCTAGCTCATTCTCTTCTGCTTCCGTGAATACTTGCCTAGCTGAATATTTTGCTTTCTTTCTAATGTTCTCTTCCTCGAAATCACCTGGTCGACGGCTAGCTTAATGGACTTCTCTGATATATTACATCGATCCGTTTTCCTTTAGTACGTGCGAACCATTTCTTTCTAAAGCAATGATTCAGCATTAATTATATGAAGTATAAATTGTATGTAATAGTAGTATTATATGTACTAGGTATTAAAAAACTGATAACAAAGGCTTTTATCGAAAAATGGCAACAGTTCTATCACCTTACAACAATGATGAAATCATCGAAAATTAATTAAAAAAACTTAAGATTGAAGCAAACTAATAGGTGACCCGTTTATTTTGCACCTGAGTGCATAATAAATTATATTGTATAATAGTACACTGAATACAAAATAATTTTTTTTGGTATAAATTCTTTAGGCAGCTTCGAAAAGATAACGCGGGGACAGTCCGGATGTGCCCCGTTGTTACTGTCCGAATCTGCCTCAGCACAAGAAAAATTTCAGAAATGCTGATAACTTGTTTCTACGGTAATGTTTCCTAACAAAACTTTCATACAATGTAGTCACAATACATTACTTACTTACTTAATCCTTTCTACCCTTTCGAGTGTAAGGCTGGGTGTTGTTGTTAGAACTTTGTCTGTATTTTCCATACCTCCCACCATCGTATTCTAGCTTGCGTCATTGGTCTTATTTCATCCCACTTTAACTCCCTTCTCTCTACTGCATTCTTTACCTCTTCATTCCATATTTTCCTGGGTCTTGCCTTCCCTTTCTTTTTCTTTGTTCTTGCTTCGTATACCCTCCCATCCTCATTGTGATGTTATATTATTTTCAAATTCGCCGCTTTGTATGAATCAATTTCTTAATTTGTTTGCCACTTCGTAAGAATTGGTAACGCTATTTTAATTGCCGTTTGTATATTGGATGCAGTTTTGGTTACATTGCGTCTTTGAAGAATTGAGCATTGTTAAGCTTGTTGGTGTTTTCCGTCTTGAAATAATTTATGACCCAAGGGAGTCCCAGAGTTGTTCAAGGTTTTTCTTTGTAAGATATTTTCGCCGTTGCTAAACAGTGCTATTATTCAGAAATTGTTTTCGGCTTCTCCCCGAAGGCCACACGTGTTAAAAATCTTTCTAGAACATTTCACCATATGTCAAAATATGGTGCAATTTTGGGGGACAGTGGAGATTCCTGTTGCATTTTTAAGTCAGTCGAAACTAGTCCCTTAAGACAGACGGACGTAACTTCGAATACTGTTTTCTTTTCTATCACGGCGCTTTTTGCTACTTCAAGTTTTACCGTATTATTGTTTGCTGTAGAGCAACATTAAATCGACTTACGTCGGATATATAATTAATGGCAGAATGTTCGCTTTGGTGTTGGACAATTGAAGATAATTGCTCCTGTCGATTCAGTTCGGATCTTTTGTGATGTGAAAAGAAAAAAAAGGAAATCGTGCAAGTGTTTTGCTGGAATTTGGTTCGTTCACGTCGTCCGAAAAGTCTCGCTTCTGTCTCCACGTTAACTGACCTAGTTGGAAGCAACTTGGCACTCTACAGGGACGTAATAGCTAGATTTCGTTCCCACGCTGCCCCGAAGAACGTTGTCTTCCTTCTCTTTTTACCCTGCAACCGAAAATCGCCGGAATTGTGCCTGCCTTCTCCGAACTTCAAGATAAAGAACCAGTTTTTTTTTGTGCAGTGTAAAAAGAAACCCTTTTTTTATTTCCTCGCGCAAACTTGCAAAATTCCACGATATTGGACTTGTTTGTTTTATGCAACCTAAAAGCGATCTTCAATCGCCATTTATTTATTGTTGATTGTAAAAGATAATAATACTGTATTTTTTCTGTAAACTCTACGTCATTGGCCACACAGATTCATTAAAATATCAAATATTGTGCGTCAACGGCGGCGAGTTTTGTGTTTTTTGGATGTTCAAATAGTTGTAAACTCATAAAAATGCCATTTCCTGTCTTTTCGTTTTGTATCGCCATACCAATAATTTCATTATATGTGTTTTAAAAGTTACTGCCTCTTTTATTTTTGTGTACTCTGTATTTGTTTGTGTAAGAATTTTGCAAGCTTTAAATATATAGGAGGAGGCACAATAAACGGTAAGTTCCATTCCCGTAAGCTGTTGGCTTCTCGGCCTTCCACGAGGACCTACAATCAGCTAGATTTGGAAGATGGCGCCCACTTATTTTGACTCGCCCTGTACACAACTAAAGATTTTCTTCCATAAGCGATTTTCACGAACTCCCCCTACTCCTCTGAGCTAAACCGTAGGCCCTCTTCCATCAAGCTAGTTACGAATCGTCGAAAAAGGTCGATTGACCCGTAACAAATAGGCACCGCAATGCGGGGCTTTTTTTTGCGTCCGTAACACTGACCCTCTTCTGTCTTGTTTTCTATTGGCTCTATTTCCAGTTTCTTTCGATATGCTGTCTTTTTAATTCTGTTCATAATCGTTTTTCCCTCTATCTTCCTTAGGAATCTCATCTCGGTACTACTTATTTTGTTTAGCTGGCTTTCCGTTGTGGTCCATGATTCTGAGCCGTATGTTATAATTGGTACTGCTACTTTTTTGTAAATTTGTACTTTCGTTTCGCTCGGTATTTCTTTATTTCCTAAGAATGTGTGTTTGATACTGTTGAAGAATCTTCCTGCTGCTCCTCTTCTTTCTTTTATCTCTTCATCTATTCTTCCATCTTATGAAAACACTGAGCCTAGATATTTGAATCTGCTTACTTGCTCTAGCCTTTCTCCCTCCAGCTCTAATTCGTATTTTGTTTCTTCTCTGCATATTACCATGCTTTTTGTTTTACTGCTGTTGATTTTCATGTTTATATTTTCCAGTTGTCTTTGTAAGTGCTCTATATTTTTGTTTCATGTTTTTTCGTTCTTCGCTTAAATTATCATATCGTCGGCGTAGCATATCTCTACAACTTTTATATTCTCAATTTTCCACTTTTCCTACTTCATAGAATTTTGCCTCCTTTGTTGTTTTCTTCATTGCTTCATCCAGCACCAGAGAGAACAGTAGCGGGCTCAGAATGCAGCACAGCCTCACTTCTTTTGTTGTTTCAAATTGTGTTGATTCTTCGTGTCTTGTTCTCACGTAGTTTTTTGTGTTGTGTGTGTACAGGCTCTGTACGCTTCTCACCACTTTCTGCTCTACCCCTCTTTCTTTTAGCGTTTTCCATATATCCTCCCTGTTCACTCTATCGAACGCCTTTTCTAAGTCTATGAAGCATACGTGCGCTTCTCCCGCTTCTATGATTGTCTTTTCACTTATCTGCCTAAGTATAAAAATGGCATCCTGCACTCCTCTGTTTGGTCTGAATCCGTACTGGTTGTCCTCTAACGTATCTTCTATCTGCCTCCTTATTCTCTTTTCTAGTATTCTTGTGAATGTTTTTGCGATCGTGCTGATCAGAGGAATTCTCTGTAATTCTGGCATTCTTTTATGTCTCCTTTTTTAAGATCGGTGTGATTATTCCTTTCTGCCAGTCCTCCGACGCCTTTCCTGTGTTGATTACTTTGTTGAAGAGGTCTCTGATGTATTCCCTGGTTTCTTCTGATGTTGCTTTTAACATTTCAGCCGTAATTTGATCATGTCCAGGTGCTTTTCCTGCTTTAGTTTTCGTGATCGCTTCTTCCACTTCTTCTATAGTGATATCACCATCTTGCTCTTGCTTTTTCTTTTTGTCTGTTGTATTCTTTACTTCTTTTTCTTTTTCTATGTCTTATCCTTCTAGTAGCCCTTTAAAATATTGTCTCCACCTTTCCATTATCTCTTCTTCTTTTGTTAGGTTCTCTCCTTTTTCATCCTTGATGTTGTTTATAGTTGGTGTTTTTCCCTTTCTCATATTTTTCATCGTGCCGTAGAATAATTTTTAATTTTCTTTGTATGCGTTTTCATTTTTTCCCCGAAATCTCTCCAGGTTTTTTGTTTTTCCTCTTTTATGATTTTCTTCACATGTCTTCTTTCTTTTTGGTATTCTTCATAATCTTTTTGTTTTCCTGAACTTAAGTACCTACCTTTTCCATTTTTCTTTTTTTACTTAACTGCTGCTTTCACTCTGCCCACCAGTGTGTTCTTTATTATTTTTGTTTGTTATCTTTGTCATGCCGCAACTTTTTCTGCTGCTTCTAAAATTGCTTTTTTTCAGATTTTCCCACATTTCTTCTATTGATCCATCATTTCCCATATGTCTAATCTTTTCTTCCATTCGTTCTTGGAATTGTTGCTTTATTTTTGGCTCTTTTAATCTGTAACTTTTTAACTTTCTGTTTATTATTTTTCTTTTCTTATCTGGTTCTTCAGCTCTTGTTGTTTATTGTCATTGTTACCATAAAGTGATCACTCCCTATTTCAGTTCCTCTTTTTACTTTTACGTCTTGGACCATGGCTCTAATCTGCTTGCTAAATATAAAGTAGTCTATTATAGATTTCTCCTTCCTGCTTTTCCTTTCTCTCGTTATTTTATGAATTTCTTTGTGCATAAAGTATGAGTTTCCTATTACTAGTTCGTTCTCTATGCAAAACTCTACTATTCTTTCCCCGTTTGGTGTTCTCGTGATTTCTCCGTGTTTTCCTAAGCACCTTTCAAATCCGTCGTTCTTATTTCCTACTCTCCCATGATTGTGACTGGATTGTTATAGTTGTCTATTTGTTGCTGCATTTCGCTGAAGAATATATCCTTTTCTTCTTTTCTGTTGTCTTCATTTGGCCCATATGCTATTATTATCATGTATTCTCCTTTTCCGTTCTCCTCTTTCATTTCCAATGTTAACATCCTTTCACTTACATAGTTTTCCTTTTTCCCTTTTCAGCTTGTGCATGCTCTTCCTTCCCGATCCCAAACCAGTACATCCAGTATCCGTTCTGTTAAAATTTGCCGCTCTGTATGAATTAATTTCTTAATTTAATTGCCATAGGAATTTATAAAGTTATTTTAATTGCAGTTTTATTTTGAACACAGTTTTGGTTATGTTGCGTCTTTCTAAGTTTGAGTTATGTTGATAGTTCGTTTTGTGCCGAAATTGCCGATTCTTGTTTTTCTCGCGCGTGACTTTAACCACTTCCGAGAACTCACGTGTCCCTTATTCTAGAACTTTTTCGAAATATGGTGCAATATCTTTTGGGAGAAGTGCAGATTCCCGTTGCGTTTTTACAGTAGCCAGCCTTAGACCTTCGCTGATCTCCGGTCGCTCGATCCCATCCACGGGGACCGTAATTACGTTAAGTGCTGCAGGGGCGGCTTTTGGTTTTTTTTTCGAGGGGTTTCCGTTGTGTGAATTTCGTCTCGCTGTTTTACCAAGGGGTACAAACAGACCATCGACTACTGTCGGATAAAGAAAAAAACACTGGATTCAATCCCGGTAAAGGCAATTCTTTGTGAATTGGCCGATCGCCGTTCGGCGGATTAATTTCGAAGCCCAGCGCCTGTCCCTTTGCTGCTACTGTCGTTCAAAATATTTTCCTGCATCTGGAAATCGCCCTTACATTGTGCCTATCTTGTGCACAATTGGGCACAATATCTAATCCATTCATCGGAAGTTAAGGTAAAAACAGACTAGTTTTTTTTGTGTGTGGTGAAAAGAAACTTACGCGCGACTTGCAAAATTTGACCTAATTAAACTTTATTTTGTTAGAACAACCTTCAGTCGCAGATTGTTTTTATTTGCACTAATATTTGTAAAAAGTAATTTCGTTTATATTGTATGCCTGTAAACCCGACGCCCTTGGCCACGCAGCTATTTGAATAAAGTAAATATCATGCGCCCAAAGGCGGCGAGCTTCGTTTTCCGAACGTTCGAGTATTTGTTGTAAAACTATAAAAACACAGTTGATTGTCCTTTTTTTTTTTGTAGTCATTTCCTGTATCGCCATTTTAATAATTTCACTATATGTGTTTTAAAATTTACTGCCTCTTTTATTACTGTGTACTCTGTATTGGTTTGTGTACGAATTTTGCAAGCTTAAATATATAGGAGGAAGCACAATAAAGGTGAGTTCCATTCCCGTAAGCTGTTGGCTTCTCGGCCTTCCACGAGGACCTACAAGCAGCTGGATTTGGAAGGTGGCGCCCACAAATTTTGACTTACCCTGTACACAACTAAAGATTTCCTCCCGTGAGCGATTTTCACGAACTCCCCCTACTCCTCTGAGCTAAGCTATAGGCCGTTTTCCATCTATCTGGTTACGGGTGGTCGGAAAAGCTCGATTGGACCGTAACACCATTTGGTAGTTTCCTTAGTCCTTTGCCTTTCTTTTTCGTTTCCGTTACCCCTACGTAGTCCATCTTTGCCTTTCTTATTTCCTGTGTTATTTCTTCTTCTTTATTTGTCATACTGTTCACATTCCAAGTTGCCATTTTAATTATGTTTTCCTCTTTTCCTTTATTCGTTGTCCTATTCGTTGCAGATTTCGTCTTTATATTTGTCTTTGGTGGAGATATTTAGCTTTTTGGGGCCTGGTCGACTTTCCGGATTAAAGGTCTTCCCTCCTTTTCTGACCATTCAATACATACGTATCAGCAAAAAATTAGATGCTTACCCAGTGATATCAGGCAAATCTCGATGAGCTTATGAATAACTGTCTGTAAACTATAACAAAACACTCAAAAACAGGAAGTATTTCATTACAATCGAAGCAACGCAATAACGGTCACCAAACTTTATGTGGTAAATAGGATCGCTTATGCCATCTGTTGAGAATATTTTCAGATTTTTAAATACATTATAAAGCGCCAATCTGAATATGCCCGAATGGGCCCCTTCTCCAAACTAACCGCCCTCTCCCCTCAGCTCACACTTAAAGTTAAATGTTTGTTATCGATTTATTGCCCTCCACACAGTCAGCACACAATTTTGAAATGAGCAAATAAATAACCTGCGCTACTTGGTAATAGATGGCGTCAGTTGGTCGTTTAGACGCTGATTCTGAATGAAGTTGAGTATTACATTAAGGGGATCGCGAGAAAAATTTTGGCCCGAACAGTTTGGGAACCACTAATCTAGATCCAGTTTTAGGATTTACATCTAGATTATATTTATGAATCTACCTAGATATGTATCTCAATCCCAATTAAAGAGTCTTACCCAATACTGTCTAAAGCAGCAATCGCCAACCATTCGGACTTCATGGACCACTAAGCTCACAATTTTGAATCCCGCAGACCATTATATGAATTTTTTTAAAAAGGTGCCTGCATCAGTGGTGTAATGGTCATAAAAGTTTCATTTTATTAATATGAAATGCACTTGTTTAATTATAACAAAATTATTAGTATTTGTTTGAAATAAGTTTAGAGATTCTTGGCTCGTATGACGTCCAAATTTTTCCACCGACTATCAAAATTTCATCGTATACTATCAGTGGTCCACGGACCACCGGTTGGCGACTGCTGGTCTAAAGCTGTAAAAATTTATTCTGTGAAGCAAGAGGGTAAACTGAAAAATTGATACTGCATTGTAATCTACAAATTCTATATTACAAAACTTAGAACAAAAACAATCAGACTTTAGAGTTACAAAATATACACACAAGTACAAATAGTACATTCACATACACAATTGATATCGAATCGTCAGATAGTATTTTCTACTTTTGCGGACTATATTTTAGAAAAGTATACCAAAATATTTGCAAGAAAAATATGGTTTTCGTTTAATGTACATCAGTTTTTATTCTTACAGCCGTGTATACTATTGGTATAGGAAAGTGCGACAATTTATAACATTTTGCGGGGTCAAGGTGTGTATATATATACGATTTTACTTTTGTAACTATTCGGAGCATCACATGCTGGTTACAGTTTAAAAACTGTTTTAACAAATCCTTAAAACAAAACGATAGTTCTATATCTAAAGTCTTAAACCAAAGTCTATGTACAATTGTCGGTTTTAAAGCAATTCGCGAAGCTAAAATTAGCCTCGTAAATTGCCTGCAAAGCCGGCAAACTAATTTAATATGGCTCTCGTTTACTGGCATTGTAATTTAAAACGGAACTTCTAACTCATTCGTCTTATTGCATTTACAAAATGTTGGTACTTCTGCGATTTGAAATTGCTAAAATTTTCCCTGAGTCAAAGTACCTAGAACTAGTTGCTAAACTACATCTAAGATTTATACAGAGTCTGATTATTTTACTCAATGAAAATTATAATTTTCATCTTAATTCTACTACTGTACATAGTTATTTATCGTTCTGTTACATTTTATACAAACTTTGTAGTTTCAACTAAGTCCTACAGAATTTTCATATTTATCAATAAAATACTAAGCAATTTCACAGAACAAGCTGATTTAGAAGCTATATTAAAAATTTCATTTTCACATGCTTGCTAACGATGCATCTTAATTTGCCCACTTTTGTTGTTTACTAGCATCTAATTACGTTTTTTTCTGTCATCTGTATTCAAATAATTTAACAACAGTTTACCTGTTAAAGTAAAATATATCCAAGTGGCAAAAAACAATAAAATAAATTCTAAATATGTGTACTTCTCCAATGAGCTTATCCCATGTGAAACGTTTCTGTTCAAAACGATAAGTTAGAATATGCAAAATAAAAATTAAGAGCCATCTTCAAGGGTAAATTTACATCTAATTAAACAAAGAAAAAAAATTAAAAATAAAAATAGGTACACTAAAAAAATTATGAGATACTTAAAACACAATTTAATAACTAGAATTTATCATCACTTATAGTGCATATACAGGGTGATTCATACATCACTCCTCAGGTCAATATTTTAGTTGTTCTAATTCAGAATAACCCCAACATGCCTTATGTATTTCTGTACTAGAAGGAAAATCATTATACAGGGTGTCAATTTAAAAATGTACAATGTGTTATATCTCTGGAAGTGAAGGAGATATTTGAAATTTCTAGAAACTGTTTCTACAACACAGATGGGGAATCATCACGACTCATAAGGTAACCTTTCCCATTTAACGTCTTAGGCTCTAAACTCTATTTGTTGAGCAATGAGCTAGAACGTCAACAAACGCACGTTTTTGACTCATCCTAGCGCGCGCTGTGATTGGTCTACGCTAATGCCTCATTACTTAAGGAGTAATTGACGCTCAAAACATTTACCTTGCACTTGTAATTACCGGGTTAAGTTTATGCAGTGCTTATAGGTTTTCGGAGCGTTTGTATAGTGCCTGGTGCTTATTTTCCTAAAATGGAGCAAGTTGTTCCAGAAACGGGTAATTGTAGGGGGCGTCCTACTACTCTAAATGAAAAACAATAATAATAAATAATAGTCTTATTATGACAACAATGCCATTAAAAGACTCGTTAAAGGAAAATTACTTCTGACTAAACGGTAAATAGTTTGCCATTAGTTAAACATAGCAGATAATTATTATTATATTATATTAATTGTTAATAATTAAGTGTTTATTATTCCTTTAACGCTTTTACTATTATGTATTTATTTGTGTCCGACTAATTAATGGATTGCAGGATTTAACATAATGCACCTATTTGTTAACCACGCATTGGACTACTTAACAGCGGATTGCTTTTACGTCAATATTTGTAATGCAGATGTCACCAAGTCCATAAAACACCTTTATTTAAAAAAATTTTTCAATTCGTCTAAAAAAGAATTCTGACAGTGCAAACGTTAATTTAGAAACGCAAGGAATATTACGTAAATACACATCCAGTAAATCAATGCATCTGTCAAGCGTTTGTTTACGTTCTAGCGCAATACTCGACAAACAGTTTAGGTACCCAACTGAACAAAAAAATTTAAAATGGTGACACCCACTTTGTAATATGTCATTGAAAAGTTCTTACAAAATATTATTCAACAACATCAAAAAAACTTTTTTTTAACAGTTGTTTTGAAAAATATAATAGCCAAGATCTCCAAATTTAACCCTATTAGACCACTTTTTTCTACTAAAGTTAGTCTCAGTCCATTACACAACTGCGACAAGAAATAGTTCCAGAATGCCCAGCTATTACGTGACAAACCTTCCAAAATATTCAGGAAGAATTTAAAATAGACGTTGCTATTGGCTAAAGAATAATGGAAAACATTTTAAATATTTATATTTTAAAATTTGAATAAAAGTTGATTTTGTACGTTTTGAGTATAATTTTTTCTAAATGACTACGGGAAATAAAATATTTGTCACAAAATAGCTCGGCACTCCTCAACTATTCCTTGTCACAGTTGTGGCTGAGTTTTGGAGACAGATTTTAAGTGTCCTCATAAAAAAAAGTCTAATATGGTCAAATGTGGAAATCTTTGTGGCTACTCTATCTTTCCCAAACGAATCGGATAATAAAATGTTTACTACTATTTCGCAGAGATCTCCAACGAAGTACCATCACAAGGTGGGTCTTATGATATGAATTTTTTCCTGGTAAGGTTATCTTACGAGTCCTGATGATTCCCCCTCCATGTTGTAAAAACAGTTTCTAGAAATTTTGAATCCCTCTTTTAGTCCCAGAGCTATATCACTTTGTACGTTTTCAAATTGGCACCCTGTATGATGCTGGTAAAAAATCAACAAAATATTCGTTTGCATTACAGAAGAGCTAATAATAAATTTAAAAAACAGAATTAATGTACTTTTGCAGCCATTTTGATTAATTTTACATTTTTACAATACAAAATTTCCAATTTGTTTAAATATCGAGCAAAAAGTAGCAGTGGAAAAATATGTACATGTACTGCATCAGCTGTTCCAAAGTAATAACACCAGCTGTGCATCTGGTTTTCAGAGCCTACTTTCACGAGAAGTTGTTCTCATGGTCCATTATTTATTAACTGCATTATTTTATACAATGGTGTTTGATAGTACCCTTGAACAGAGAAACTAAAAACTATTTTTGATGGCATCTTTTACAAGTAGTTCGACAATTCATTTCCAGATATACATAGGGTTACATCCAAAAATAACCAAAGTATTGACCTAATCACCGATGTCTAATCCACCGAGTGTGTACCTACATAAAAAATATTTTAAAGATAAAAATCAAACACGTAAGTCATAATAAACAAAAAACTGTTGTAAAAATGATCAACAGTTAGTACTCACTAGGTCAAGTAGATTATTGCATTTATTTTATGTGTCTAATAAAAAATGAAGTGATCACTGGATCCATGTTAGAAAAGAAAATGAAATATGAAAATTGTACTGCTATTGTTTGTGACTAGATGTTCGGTGGAAGTAGTTAACTGGAACTTATAATACTATATTAGTGTGTATTTAGGCCAAATGTTCTGCTAAAACTGAAAAAGTCTTCATTTGAATTGGGTTACAAATTACACAAAATCACCTAAACCGAATGTTCATAAAAAAGCATCAGAATTTTATAAAACAATTAAAATGCTCAGGTTTAGAGATAACTTGCCTTTGTAAGATTAATATTCAATGCATTTATTAACCTAAACAGTTTGTTTGCTGAACACTACAATTTTAGAAAAATTTCCGTATTGGGAATTTGGGGACCGTGGTTACAAGGTCAACAGCTGTACTGCTGGCCTAATAGGCACTTGATGTGATAGAAGAGATGCTTTTTATTATGAACACCCTTAGGTTTGTTGAAAGCAAATAGAATTTTGGATTGTCCTTTAAACCTTTAAAAGAAATTTGGCCTAAATTGTAGTGAATAACTGTAAAAACTAGTAGCAGCCTAACGATGACTATTTAATCATGAAGCAAGTGTATGGTAAAAACTTAATAATAAATACCAGAAGCATGCAGAGAGGAATATTTAAATTTATTTTCACAATTCCTCATTTCCAATTTGGTTAGGATATCAATTTCCTTCAGAACTACAAAAAATAAATAAAATATTTATTCTTTTTTAGTTTTAAATAAATAAATTCAGTGTGGATATGAGAAGCAAAAACTATGGCAACCATATAAAACTGCGAAGAAATGAGGAATTTCAATTATAATTTATGTATACAATAGATGAACTAATACAAAAGTATTTTGTAGAAAAAAAATAACAAACATGAGTAATCGTTTAGAAAATACCATAAAAACGACTTTTGCTTAAAAAATTAATTAAACTAAATGTTAGCTATATACAGGGTGCACGCTGAAATATATTTTTGTTAAAATACACGACAGATTAAAGAGTGGCTGCACGGCACCTTCAACTACCAAACTGATTTTAAAAATTAAGAAACATATCTTTACTACATTGGATATGATTAAGAAAATCAATGCACTCTTGTAGTTTCTCATTTAAATTATCAAGTTAGATTTTTATTTTATTCCTGCAATAAAACTATATGGCATTGAAAACAAGCAAATACGACAAAACACCTTTCCATTAAGGTGATCATAACACTCGTAGAAATATGTCACAAAATTCACTATTTTGGAAAACGACAGTGCTTCAACCTTTTCTCTTATTTGTAATCAGAATTTTCACAATTTCCACAAAGACTTTTATTTCAATCTTTAAACTAAACAGGACTATTTCTTACATTCCCATTTAAAAAATAATTATAATACTTTTAGACCACATAGCTCAACAAATACAGCTGTTAATTAGCTACAATACAGGAAGTCCCAGTTTAATCCACAGGAGTCATCAAGACATCTAGATTCTAGATGGTTCTTTCAAGGGGTTTCTGATCGTTAGGTCAAGTCAGCCTTAAATGAGTACTTGGGGGTAATACCTTAGAGTAAGAGTGGGCAGCTCAAGTGCGGTGTTCCTCCCACTACCTTCGTCTTTGAGATATAAAATGGCCCTAATAGAAATAGTAGCTATACCCAGCTATTTTTCCAATGGGTTATGGTGCTAAAAATAAAGATTGTGCTTCTTAATAATTCTAGAAACATTCAGTTTTGTTAATTATGGGAAAATGTACAGGAAATGAAACAGCACAGTTTTAGCCTTACCCAGGGTTTCTCACAATTAAAAACTAGAATTTTGGGTTATACTACATTTTAAAAGTTTGCCGTTGCATGTTTTGATGCCAAATTTTAATTTTGGAAAATTTCAATAAGATTTCTCAAAAGAAAAAAATCACTGAACGAATTATTAAATACAAAAAGTATTCCATCAGAACTAAGAAAGTTATCTTTCTTTCTTGCAGAACCAAAATAATACAAAACTAAAGTAAATACCATATGAAGGTAGTTTTACAGCAGTAATAGTAACCAAGTTACAATATGAAACAAAAAATTCCACAAATCTTGGGGAAAAACCGTTTCATAATCACTACACTTCATATTTTTACGTAAAGATAAACCCAGTTAGGATAAAATATAAAAAATAACGTCTTTAAGGTATGATAAAAGTTTAATTTGGGACCACATAGGGACAACCAGTTAACATTTTAAGAAATATGGTATTGTTGAATTATGATAATATCTTATTTTATCTGCTTAGTATATTAAGTCATTTGGAAACGATGTAAAGTATGTTTCTCATGCAAGTTTTGTGTTAATTTTTATTACTATTCCACTCATATAAAAGAAATACAGGCCCTTTCTACTTAAACTTCCAGGGAGCGCGCTGTTGTAAAATTTACGACAAATGCATCTAATCGATTCCCCCACTTTTACCACTTAATCGCGAGCATCGACCTCCCAGCTATTCGAGGGTCAGTGTCTCTCTAAACTATAGACCTATCGGGTATGCACAGAAGTGTTTGTTATCCATTGATATTTGGGAAATTTCCGTTGAGTGTAAATTTTACAAACACGCGCCTTCAAAAGTGTAAGTATATTAAATAAACTACTTTTTTTCTGATTTTTTCTCATTTATATCGTTTCTTTACAGCTAAATGTATTTTTTCGTTTCAGATGTGTCCCATTATGGCTCGTAGGCCGCTTACACAAAATGAGCTAGAAAAAATCGTTCAAGATTTATTTGATGAGCCAGAGCGAGTTTTCGGAAGAAGAAATCGAGCAACAAACTGAAGAGTGCTATCGAACAAGAAAACACTTCCGACGAATCTTAAGAAGAGGAGGAAACCATGGAAGAATTTTTCATTGGAAAAATAAATCAACAAAATGGCGTAAGACAACATACCGTCTCTCTGGAAAAACTAAGGGGATAAACGTAGTCACAGTACCCACCGGCCTAACTCAACGAGCTCTTGATATTGAAAATGAACTTTCAAATTATCGACATCTCTATGATTGACGATGTTTTAAGTACCCAAATATGTATATCGATCAGCTGAGAGTTGACCACCAATATTCTAGAGATCGGGACTGTAAAAACATCGACAAGCATGAAATTATGGCATACTTGGGTCTACTATATTTGATCGGTATAAAAAAATCGCACCACGCAGATGTGAAAGAGATCTTGCCAGTGACGGTACCGTAATTCAAATAACAAAAACTGTCATGAGTTACAAGAGATTTCTCTTCATCACCCGTTGCCTGAGATTCGATGACAAGAATACCAGAATTGAAAGGAGGAAAGTTGACAAACTGCTAGCGATACGTGGCTTCTTCCAAGCTTTCGTCAACAACTGCAAGACATCATTCAATTTGAGCGAATATACTACAATCGATGAGATGCTGCAGCCGTTTAGGGGTCGTTGTAGCTTCATCCAATATATTCCTAGCAAACCAGCGAAATACAGGGTGAAGATTTTTGCGTTATGTGATGCCAAAAGTTTTTACACATCCAATCTAGAAATATACTGCGGAAAACAACCTGATGGACCATTTGTGGCCTCTAATACCCCAACAGATATTGTAAAGCGTCTAGTCACTCCGATAGAAAACTCAAACCGGAACTTGACGATCGATAATTGGTAAACAACTATACCACTCGCTGATTATTTGCTTACGAAAAAACTAACAGTTTTGGGCACAATGAAGAAAAACAAATTTGAAATCCCAAAAGAATTCTTGCCAAACAAAAGCAGGGCTGTTGGATCCACTCTTTTTGGTTTCCAAAAGAACAATATGGTGGTTTCCTATGTACTTCGGAAAAATAAATCTGTAATATTACTTTCAACATTACATGACGACAATGAAATGTATCCCGACACCAAAAAGCCTCAAGTTATACTGGAGTACAACGAAACCAAAGGCAGAGTGGATACTGTAGGCAAAATGTGTGCCGCTTACTCAGTCTCTAGAATAACAAAGAGATGGCCATGTGTAGTTGTCTACAGTCTGATGAATATTGACGGCATCAATGCTCAAATTTGATACAAATTTGTCTATCCAGCGAAGACTCCTGAGCATCGAAGAGTTTTCCTGAAAAATTTGGCATTCAGCTTGATGAAAAAACATGTTATCTTCAGATCAAATCTCAGACATTTACCTCAAAATATAAGTGCTTTCCTCAAAGTGAACCGATAACAGAAGAAAAAAGAAACCGTCCAAAACGGTGTGTATCGGTCATGTGCTCGTTTACATGCAAGAACCATTCTGCAGTTGAGGTGGTTTGCAACAATTCTAAGGATGAGAATGCTGATTCTGACTAATAGGTCGATGAAATATTTTGTTTTGAAATATTTACATTTTTGAAGTGATGCCTAGTTTTTCTATTCACGAAAATCTTTTTTTTTAAAGTACCTACTGTCATATATCATTTTTCATGTCCTAACACAATTTCCCAACATTTATGTAAAGAAAACACCAATTACATGACGATGTTACACATGACGGAAAATTTACGACAAGCGCCCGCTCAAGGGAAATTACACAGCACGCCCGCTAGAAGGTTAAAATTATGTCAATTTCTAAGAAAGAAAATCAAACTGGAAGCGACTATACCCAACTTAAAAGTGAAATACTGATTCCTATTTTAATTATAAATACAGCAAATATTCTCTGTCTATTTGTCAAAATATTTTTCATTGGGAATTATAAAATAGTAATGTTATAATAAAGTATTTTGTATATATTTTTGTTTATTTCAACGTGGGTCTGTTTCTGCTACAACCACAATAGAAAATCTGCTTGCCTGATTTTCTTCTTGACTTTTAATATACTAATCAATATTTTAACAGGGGGCTTAGTTATTATTTGCCATCAAAAAACAGTTGTTTTAGTGTTCACATTTTTATTCACAAAACAGCTTATTCAAACATTCCAAACATGAATTATTTGAATTTTTCCGATATTTCTTTTATTTCGAGATAAAATGCTGGTAAGCAACGAGCTTGATTGATTTTAGACTGAAACATATTTAGCGAAATCCCCTTCACTTGTGATCTTACTATTGAAAAAAGGTGAAGAAAGCGGCTCAACAGTGGAACGTTTACCTTTCATTTGAAAGGTCTAGGGTCTGGACCATCTGTGCTAACTCATGTTTTTCATGGTTTTCCTAATAAGTCATTCACATAAGATTTTAAAGACAAATGAAATAAAATATTAATAATAAAAAAATTAACGAGTTAGTATAAAATGGTAAACAACTACAAACACAGCCACATCAATGATAATATAAACTTTTACTATTATTGTATATCTTTACAATAAATTAGACCCTACCTATATATTTTTATTTAAATTACCTTTTGTTTTCTCAGAGAATGTCACGCTGAAGTAAAAATGATTTTAATTATGCACCCTGTATACTAACAAAGAACTATAATTAATTACTGAACCAGACAAAAATGTTAATTCAGAAAAATAAGATCATTTCAACTTGAAAAGCAAAGAGAAACATCTTTATTACAACTGGGCACAAATGAAGTCTTTCTAATATCATTAAACCTACATTTTAAAAATGGCTAGTTTATACATATGTTTGAACACAACCCATATTGCAACAAAGACTTATCGTTAAAAATCACAAACCAATAAAATATTCCCTACATTTATAGCACCTCGGGAATATTTCACGAACGATAAGCATAACACTTTTATCCAGTTCAAGAACGAAGTATTTATAAAATACAATTAATTTAAATAATATACAGCAAAATGGCAGTGCAAATAACATGCTACGAAAGACTCGAGTAATAAATAATCAGCGAAATCATACATGGATTTCAATTCTTCATTTTGCGGAAATTTTAATTGACACTTCTTTTAGTCACATGCAAACACAAGCGAGCCAGACACAAGCAGTTGTTTCTGCTCTAAGAAAATTATTATGATTCGTTGGATGTTTGAATTTAATACCTACTTACAATTAAGAGAATAAAAATGACGCTAGCTTAGCATTTATGATTTGTCAGCGCAGATTAAGTAGACGAGTTATACTGAACGCGGGATGTTCATCCTCTCAGCTAGGCTTGGATGAGGGCTGATGATGTAATTCGGGTTCTCGTCTTATCACCATCTAAAACAACAATGCTCAGTTTTGTTTTTGCAAATGGTAATAAAAGTAACACACATCAAAAGTTTCACTAAACCAGTATCTGCATATAGACAAAGCAAAAACTTAGGCGAAATATACACTTAGTTTAACTTCAAAAAAATAAAAATAAAGAATGTAGAAAACTTGCGTCCTAGGACTACTATTACAGTTTTTTAGGAATATCATATTTTTATTTGTTTTTTCAGATATTGCTGTTAGGGATTATATTAAAAATATCTTTCTTAAATACCGGGTCTAGCAGAATATCCCGACAGTTTTGGGACGGAGGTCACTCAGGCGCTAGTGGTTATAGTTGGGAGTAATGTCTATGAGCAGTGGAATTTATATAGGGTAACCATTTTTCCTGTGGTGTAATCCGGGACATTCAGCCCGGTAAGGGGGGGGGGGGAAATTTTACAAAAAAAAACATAGAAATACATTTTATAACATAATTTTATTTAAAGCATAAATAATTCGAACTAGTGGTTAGTTTTAAGAGCAGTTCAGAGTACTTTGCAACGGAATGAACCTTTTTAAGAAGTTCATTGCAGTTTTCTACTTGTTGCTTGAAGTCTTCGCAAGTATTGCACTCGAAATTGCACTTACATAACCATCGCCTTTACAGTATCAACATTCAACTGCGATTTATCTGCTGTCCACAAATTATTTATAATAGAAAACACTCGTTCAGTAGCCGCATTGGTAAAAAGTAAACAAAGCGCGAATTCTACAACTTTTGTGAGATGAACACAAGGAATATGAGTTTTGTTGAAATGATTAAAAATTTGAACCCAACGCTTATCGTTGGGGGTTTCTTCATTGTTCCACTGTTAAAATTTTGCACCGGTTATGTATAATTTCAAATACGATATTTCATTGAACAATTCATTTTCCAGTAGCAGATATTCGTTTTCAAGCAAATACAGGGTGAATCTTAAATGGCGGATAATAGACATACCATTTGATTCTGGATCAAAAATGGAGATTCGCTGTTAACCTCATAGATGAGGAGTTATTGGCAGTCTTAAGTTGGATTCCAGGTTCCTTATCGTGCGATTTTTTATGAAATGGTAATTTTTAACTGTAGTTTAATCAACAAAAGAAATCACCAATCTGTAATTGTAGTTATCATACCCTTGGTTTACCCAGAACTTCCATCCGAAGTTTAAAGCTTCTGCAATGCTCGAGTTTTCCAAAAATGTTGCAACAAAGTGCAATAGAAATTCCCCATTTTAAAACAAACGTAGGCTTTGACTTTTAATGACATTTCTGTGACAATTTGCTGGTCAATCCGCCGTGTTTAATTCTCTTTGCATTCATTATCTTAATGTTACTTTCAGTTTAGTTTATTTGTGTTTGATTTCCCAAGTTAGTGTCATGAAGTGCAGTTTTGTGGAGTATGCTGACATGTATTTGATTTTAGGGGAATGTCATAGCAATTTTAATGCTGCCGCTAATTTGTATGCCGACCAGTATCCAAACAAAAGGCATTCAAATAGTAATGTTATTCGACAATTGTATCAACAAGTGTGAAAAACTGGAAGAACTGCACCCACTCCAGTAGCTGACAGAGGTCGTTATCATCGAGTATTGTTACCACTGGTTGAAGAAAATATCTTAAATATAATAAAAAATGAACCAGAACAAAGTACCCGATCCATTGCCAGAATGTTTGATGTTAGCCAAAGAACAGATCATCGCTTATTTTAGGAAAATGGCTTGCACCCGTATCATTATCAACAATACAGGGATTATTCCCAAAAGACTATCAACAAACAGTCAGATTCTGCAGATGGATACTTCATGAGCAAGAAAACGATCCTGGTTTTATTGGACATATCTTTGTGGACTGATGAAGCTACGTTCACCAGCAATGGGACATTTAATATCCATAACATGCACCAATGGATCTATGAAAACCCCATGCAAACAACAACCAAACAAATCATCAACTTCGGTTTAGCGTTAATGTGTGGGGTGGCATTATTGGTAATAGGCTTATAGGACCGCACATTTTGCCTGATCGCCTAAACGCGAATTATTTTGTTGAATTCTTAGACACAACACCGATTTTAGGTGTCCATTACCTTGGCCACCAAGAAGCCCAGATTTAACCTTTCTTGATTTTTTTCTTGTGGGGAACATTAGAATCATTTGTGGATGCAGTGAAAATTGATACTCGACAGCAAGTTCAGCAACGAATAAATGAAGCAGTTATGATTCGAAAAAACAATATGCTTCAAAATCTAGAAGGGAGCATAATACGTAGGTGTATGAAATGCATAGAAGTTGGGGGTAGCCACTTTGAGAAACTGCTGTAATTTACAAAATAAAAAACTTAAAACGTAGTAGATATTTCCTTACTAGTTAAGTACTGTTAATTCCAAAATGCAAGCAGCACATTAAAATTAAAATATTACGATAAACGAGCTCTAGTTCACTTCTATACAATCTCCTTAGGTTCTATATTATATCAAGTGCGTTGCTATATGAATCGCAGGCGACTTAACACACAGCTCAGTACGGCTGCCCACACAGTGTTGCTAAGTTTACAAAACTTTAATTAAGAACTCATCAAAAACTAAACGTTTGAGCAAAACGCTTGTACAATTTTTGCTCTGTTTTTTATGCAGAATCGCGCGATGTAAATATTTTCCGCCATTTAAGATTCACCCTATATATCTTCATGAAAACTGTCGTTTCTTTTATGTTGTTCCCGTCTGCCGCAGTTTGAACTGCATTGTGGATTATGTGTGCTGCGCAACCTACTCCAATTATTGGACGATATAATGATTATTCAATCACGAAAATACATTGTTTGTTCCTTTTCTATTAACACTTTCAAAATTGGAATTTGTATTACAGTGAAAGCCCTCATAAGCAGACACCCACGGTGCCGCAATTTTTGTCCGCTTAATAGAAATAATTTAACTATAACTGTTTTTAAATATTGCTGTGCATTCGAGTAGAAAACGATATTAGGTGTTACACTAAGTATATAAAAAAAAATATATATATTTAAAAAAAACATTTATTTTCTGGGGAAAAACTCTAGAATAGTTGATGTTTTTTGCTTTTCACAGGAAATAGTTTGTTAGCATAATACGTTTCTAGGTATACTACTAATTCTTAACTATGCAAGTCTTCACGTTTTTTTGCAAATAATTTAATATTACTGGCCGCTATTATAGCGTCCTGTTGATTTTGTATTGGACATTTGGGTAATGCAACGTCCTCCAGTTCTTCGACTTCCTGTTCTTGTTCGACTTGCTCAGGCTGCAGGAAAGAATTAGTGTTTAAATCATCATCTTCGACAAGTAGTTCAGCATCCAAATTTACAAAATCTTCAGGATCGATGCTGTTTTTGTAGACAGCATTAAATGTCTTAAGCATTTCTGCATAGACAGCCAAAAGAATTTCATCTTCAGGTTCATAAAATTCTTCTGTGGAAACGGTTTGATCGCTGAACTGGAATGTTCCTTTCGGAAGCAATTTTGAATCTTAATATCAGTGACTTGGTCCCATAATGTTTTTATAAAAAATATAGCGTCTAGTTGATCAACTGATGTGGTTAGAGTTTGCGCTGAAACAACTGTATCCATCTGTGATAAAATGTGTTTCTTTGCAATCTAAATATCTAATGAGGATCGGAAATAACTTTAAATCTGTGTGGTTTGAAGTATCTGTGTAAATGGTAATAAAGCGAGAGTTTTCTGATTTGATTTTAAGAGTGGAGACAGCAAAGGGTTTTATCACATTTTTAACTATTGCCACAGTTTCTGTCCCTGCGCAACTAAATTTTTTCTCTAAAAATAGTTTGATTAGCAGTCCATAGAGCTAAACGACTGACTGTGCGCGACTGTGTGAATTGAAAATACTGCTTCAGCCAATGCAAGCTATCGTTCCCCCTCAACAAATTATTTTTTGCAAAAATATTGCATGACACTATGAGAAGTTGCTGCTACTTGATTTGCCTTCTTATGTTTTTAGGACTCAATGTGTCGTGCAACGTCGTTTCGTCCACCGTAAGTAATTGAAAATGTGGAATTGCACCGAGCGCAGAGAACATTACAATTAATTTTTGTCCACTTTATAAATGGAAATTCTTTTGCAATATCATCATTGAATTTACTCTTTTCTTGCCCGCCATTTGGAAAGATTCTAAAAAATTACATTTAGAAAATTTAAGCAACTGTGCTAAATAATTAAACTACTATTTAAATTTAATTTACAGCTTTTCCTGTTTCGAATATTGTAGAAAGTAGATATGCTTGCAATTAAAATACAGTACTATTAATTTACAGAACGATTACCAAACAACTGAAAACAGTTTCGTGACTTTAGGAATATCGGTTATACTATAACCACTCTTGTTTGCAATATGCCCAATGCCGCCAATACAAGGCTCCGAAAATAATACCCGTACGTGGAAATACTGTAGAAACTAAATTTATTTTGATAATAAAATGAGTTAATTCCGCGACATTTTCTGGGACGCATACCTATGCGGGACGCAGAGCTAGAATCCGGGACTGTCCAGGAAAATCTGGAACAAATGGTCACCCTGCATTTATACCATTTTAGTTACTAATATGGTATATGGTACGGCCTTATATCAAAACGTCACAGCCGAGAAGGATGTCAACATGTGACTGTTCGGTGGGTTTTTATTTTCGTAGATGCAGCCTAACAAATGGAAGTGAGCTTCATTACTTGAAAGGACAACCTCGTCAGCTGCGTTGTTTTGGAGTTTTGTTGGTGACCTAAATGGCCTCAATGGCACTGCTCACAGACATTATCCCTACCTGCCTATAACCTCTCGTGCTCAAGCAAGTCATCCCAAAATTGTCAGGATATTCTGCTAGACTCCATATCATGAGTTTTTTCTTGTAAAGAAAAACCATAGACGGTTCTTCAAAAACACGTAATAATAGTTCTGATGGCTTAAATATTAGTTGTACAAAAAAATATATTTCATATCATTACACATTTTAAATTGCAACACTTGATGATAGAAATTTACTTCAATAAAACACTGACACCACAATGTATAAAAAAAATTAAAAAACTGTTTTATTTTAATAATGTTAATATTTGTAACATTTCACCATTAATTTAAAAAACATTGCAAAGTTCAGCAAAAATGGTTGATGAAATCTCTACATGAACATTTACATTAGCTTGTTCATAGTGTAAGTATTAATTTGATAATTGTCAGAATTATACAAAATTAAACAATACTTCCTATTTTGAATTAATTTTTTTATAACTATCAGAAGATGTAGGTAAACTTCAAAAACAAAATTCAACATATAGCCCAGTAGAAATCGACACTAAAAAAGGCTAAATTCGCAAAGCATGATGTAGTTCTGATTTTTTTGTATGTTGTATGGACCACTTCGGGTAGTGTGAATCCAAATTTGCAACTTCGAAAAACTTGTGCTCGCTGCGCACCACGCGAAAAACTGCGATATTTTGGGACTTTTTTTGACATTTGGCTCTAAAAGTCATAAACTATGGGTTTTTCGACAAACAAATCTTAATACTTTTTAAAGTTAATTAAATTTGCAGCAATTTAAGCCCAACCGCAGCTCTATAAACCCTATTGGGACCAAGCTGTGGCCCTTCGAAGATAGTCCATTTTTCCCGAAAATTGACAATTTTAAGTTTTGCTCCCCTTCGGAGCAAAATATTGGCAAAATCGCTCGTCCTATGAGAAAAGTCATTAAAAGTAAAGTTGTAGTACATTTAATTGGCTTTCATTAAAGCACAGAACGAAGTCTGTGAGACTAATAGTTCACTCACAATCTCGAATGAACGAAAAGATGGTAAAAATTGATTTTTCAAGTATTGAGACAAATCTCTTTGAATACATAGAGGAAGATCGTGAAGAACCTGAGGAAAAACGTGAAGGTGGACCTCAACCCAAAAAAAAACGCCGAGTGACTGATCATTAATCGTTACTTCCAAATATACATTATTAAATTATTCGAGTTGGGGCTATTGCAAGGTCCAAGTCTAGGCCTTGTATCACTGTGACCATTCCTGATCTATTGTGATCGCCCCCTTTGCTACAGTTCAGTGCTAAGATTTGAAACAGTTAAAAACTTCACAATGTTTTTAGCAGTGAGTTGTTTTACCCCATCTGGGTGAAGTAAATAGTTACCAAGGTGGGTATTTCTTTTACGTATCAGTAGGCCGCACTCACACAAGAGATGTTCAGCGCTAAAGTATCATGGTTATTGCTCTTTGCATAAGGTACGAGATCGTACTTTGACAGAATCCCCGGACAATGATCACCAGGTCATCAGCGTAACCTAGAGTGTCCATCCTGGCTTCTGCCTTCTTATGCAGGAGCTGAGCTACAGCAAGGGTCCATAGTAAGGGCGAGAGGACGCCTCCTTGCGGACAGCCTCGTGTGATAGTAACTTCAGGGTTTGTTCCGTGGACGGCTACCTTGGCAGTACGGTTCGAGAACATCGCTTTTACCCATCTAGTTGTTGTGGGGTTAACTTGTTTGCTTTCCAAACTCCTAACTAGGTAGTATCGGCGTATTCTCGAAAGAACCCCCAATGTCAAGAAATACATATAGTGCAATTTGTCTTCCAATGCCTTTTCCACTCTGTTCACAAAGTTTCTCTACGGTAGGCATGTTGGTTATAACTAATAGGGTTGACCGTTAAGGCCTCTTCCCTGACATCCCTATCCAGTACCTTCTCCATTGCTTTCAATAGAAAGTATGTAAGGCTGATTGGTCTGAAAGTCTGAATTTGTCCAAATATACATGTACCTACAACTAATATATGTATAAGTTTTTAATTTAAAACCTGTTCTTTTTCTACTTTTTCGAATTATATACTTTTGTTAATTAACCAAGTCTGCAAATTAAAAAGTAATTATCGTTTATACATTATTTTATGCCTTTTCCTTTGGTACGATCGACAGCACATCACGCGTAACACCACCAGTATAAACAGAACTCTGACTACTATGGCGCGCATTCTCCGTGCGGCCGGTACAAAGTCCAAAGTGTTACGCTTGACGTGCGGTCGACTGTACTGTACACACAAATATGTATTCAAAGAGATTTGTCTCAATACTTGAAAAATAAATTTTTACCATCTTTTCGTTCTTTCGAGATTGTGAGTGAACTATTAATCTCACAGACTTCGTTCTGTGCTTTAATGAAAGCAAATTAAATGTACTACAACTTTACTTTTAATGACTTTTCTCATAGGACGAGCGATTTTGCCAATATTTTGCTCCGAAGGGGAGCAAAACTTCAAATTGTCAATTTTCGGGAAAAATGGACCATCTTCGAAGGGCCACAGCTTGGTCCCTATATGGTTTACACAGCTGCGGTTGGACGTAAATTGCTGCAAATTTAATTAACTTTAAAAAGTACTAAGATTTGTTTGTCGAAAAACCCATAGTTTATGACTTTTAGAGCCAAATGTCAAAAAAGTCCCAAAATATAGCAGTTTTTCGCGTGGTGCGCAGCGAGCACAAGTTTTTCGAAGTTGCAAATTTGGATTCACACTACCCTAAGTGGTCCATACAACATACAAAAAAATCAGAACTACATCATGCTTTGCGAATTTAATGTCGATTTCTACTGGGCTAATACACAACTACAGTGTTTCAAAATGCTGTTTGATTTACCACTTCTTAAAATTGTGCTTTCAATTGTTTTTCATTAAAAACAGAACAAGTTAAGTCTTTGGCATATTCTACACGGTATTTAAGAATTCTTTAAAATTTTTAAATTAGGCATAAAAACAGGTAATAATTTATAAATGCAATTTATAGATAAAGTATCTTTTTATTAAACTAATATTTGTGGGATGAAACTCATTGTTCGACGCTCTGAAAGAACCCTGGTTAAACCAAAATATAGTTAAACATGTGACAATACCAAATTTTTTTTATAGTGGCCCTTTATTGACATTTGCTAATAGTTATTACTGATGTAAACTGCAATACTAATAGGTATAGTTTTTTTACTGCTATGAAATAAACATTCTGCTTTACATCAAAAAACATAACCACAAAAATGTATCTATAGTTTGATACAAAAGATTCTGAAATAAGCAACAGAGATTCTCTAAGCAGAACAATAAAATAACAGCATAAGGAGAGCCACAGAAGCACAGAACGATCACAAAATGCGACAGGATAGAAACCCAGAGTACTTTACTGCATACCAACACAAGCACAGTAAGTTTATACCTGTGTCTGTGCGGTGGAGGGTCCGGGCCCCTGATATAACGGGTAGTGCTGCGGCCGAGGAGCAGTGCGACCACTGTCTCCTCCACTTTGGCGCACAAGCCCACTACTAGGGTACCCTGTCGATCCTGCAGGTGAATGTCTACAATTTATAATAGAAACAACTTAATACATTTACTTAGAATTATGACTTGAAACTATCTACCTATATTAAACAGTTCTGTTTTCAGTTTTACAATAGTAGTTACCTGAAACTGCATCGTCAACTACTGAGAAAAATCAAATTGTTGATAATGTTAGAGCTGGATTTATTGGTTTTCAAATTACCTTTACATAAAGTTATAACTACGGGACGTTTCAGGCATCACCGACAGATCATTTATTGTAAAAAAATTGCTTGAACTTTATACAAGGTGGATCAATAAATACTGTAAAGTGTTTCCATATCCAAACATTTATTGTGGCAACTGAAATACCTGGTTGAGCATTAAGAAAATTTACGTATGACATTTGAAACCCACTTATATAAATAAAAAAGAATAGCAACTGCAATAAATGTATGATAAAAGTTGAAATGAAACTTTCAACATTCTTTAATCATTCATTTCTTCTTCTTTAGCCATTTTCATGCCCTTAGGGCGTAGGGTTTCTAATCATTCAATTATCTAAATAAATAAAAAGAAATTGTAAGCTTCACTACGGTCCAATTAAAAAAATTATATATTTCTGAGCAATCATTTTTTGTAAAATCCATCCAAAAAGGCCAAGAAAAATAGTTTATATTCTAAAATATTTATGGAGACACTTTTAGTCGTTAGTTTATTCAAGCCTTGTGAAGAATTTAAACGAAATGCAAGAACAAATAGAAGATGACTGCCAAACTGTTCCTATGAATCTGGGAAACTTTGAAAGAATGCGGCGTTCATTTTTACGGAAATACAAAGGATGTGTACAAATGGAAGGAGGACATGTAGAACATTACTTTAATTATTTGTAATTAAAATGTTTTGTTTACTCGGCTATTTGTTTTAATAGATAGGAAACTTATTGAAATAAAGAGCAATATTAATTTTTTTTTAAATCCCTATCTTTTAAAGGGTTGATTTTCGAACCCACGTTTATTATGACTTCTTTGTTTGCATTGATGAGATTCCTAAGTGGGTAAAATATCCAAACGTATTTTTTAAACGCCCTGAATAGGCTGTTCAAAAGTATAAACTTGGTGGTATGTTGCTGAAGAAGCTTTATTGAGTATGAGAAAATAAAAAAAATGATATTAGTTCTTCAAGTATTGATGTCAAAATTTAATATCTTCAATTTATATACTTAAAAAAAAGAACTGAATGCTCTTGGCATGATGCTGATGTCTGAAACAACCCACAAACTTAATTTATTACATTTGCATACCTGACTGTCGAGCTAGGTTGGGACTGATTGTTGGCAGGGCTTCTATGATGCGGGTAAGGTTGATTAGGTTCTGGGGGTAAACCATTTTCTATTGGCACTGAAGAGTGCTGCGGGGGCACTTGTGAATGTGAAGGGTAGCTGGCGCTGCTGTGCCTTGAGCGAGAGACTTCAGCATGACTCGCTACTACAGCAGGATGAATGTTGTTTACTGAAATTATGATAATATAAAACTAAATTCTAATATTCAATGTATTTTTTTTCCAAGTTGAATTAGATATGAGAATTATTTGATTTTCTATGATCACTGTACCAATTTTAGGACTTTTAGAATTTCATAATTTTCCTGATTCTTTGTTCTATAACATTTCTGCGCCGATTTCAAAAACATAACAGGCAAACAGGTTTGACTGTATCATGACACTTCACAAAAATATTACAAACACTATAGGGAATGAGAATAAAACTGTTAATATAATGTGCAGTGAAATTTTTATTTTGTACATTTATTAATATCCTATATAACGATAATCTGCTTTAATAAACTTTTAATTTACATTAAAAATATCAGTATAGTTGGCAATTGTATTTTTGATACCCAGAACAATTCATTACATATTTCAATATTTCATTTCGGATACAAATATGGCTCAAACTTCTAGAGCAAATGCTTGTAAAGGCAGACAAGCTACAGGTCGGCCCTTACCTGATAATGCTGGGTGTAGTTCCCAAATGACGACGCGGTCTAAGCCGAAAGTAAATTGTAATATTGACAGGTTTCACTGTAATAATATTTCTTGATTTCTGATATGTGAAATGTATTTCATATATAAATCATTTATTACACATGTTTAAAAAGCAGCAATAAAAGTAGGTTCAGCCCTGATTTGGACAAATGTAACACAAGTTAAACAAATAATAAATAATCTAAAGATGTACATTTATTTATTTATTTTTGATAGAGTTTCAGATCAGGGTTGCAGCTAACATCAAGTCTACAAACAAAAGTTATTGATTACAGTTAAAACATGTTTCTGTATACAAAGAACAAATGGAGTACTTTAATTACTCCTATCTTAATCCATTCGTTCCCATTGTACTCGTTGAGTACAAAAATAATGCGCAAGAAAAACGGTATTGCAGAGCCATCTGGCCGCCAAAGTCAATACTGTAACACCATTTAATTATTATTTATACAGTTTTCTACTATATAACATAAGTTTAAAGTGAATACCATAGATTGCCAACAGTTGAGAAATTATTTTTATAACCGCACAACAGAAGCACGCGGTAGAGTGCAGGTATGTAAATAATTTTATTTTTCACACTCTTCTTGGCACTTTGAGCAATATCTCAATACATTGTCGGTCTGGATATGTCTGTTACAAGCGTCCAGGAATAATTCAAGGGTAATTTCAGTTACACTTAGAGTAATTGGCCTTCATAAACTTGAGTGTACTCGCTTGAGTACAGTGGGCTAATCCGGTTCTCTCGCACATTCTGCGACACCACCTACTAGGTTATTTTCAATTTCAGATTTCCTTTCATTTTATAATGGATGCTACAGAATTTCCAAGTCTTAGCTCAAATTTATTTTACGGAAGAAGGTATGCGAATTTGGCTACTGCTTTAGATGACGTCAGCTCCTCAAGTCGAAAAAATACCATTGATTTGGTCATTGTTATTCCGGAAATAGACACACAGACGGACGAGGAAGACATTGACGACAACTACACTCAAAAGGAGGGCGCTCCTCTACCCAACGAAATTCCTGGAGAAATTGAAATGCAATGGGCTGCCAGTGACAGTGAAGCAGAAGAGTCAGAGCAGAGTGATGAAGACGATATTCCGCTGTCTGTTTTACAGAAGCAGTTGGGCAGAACCGATTCTATCAGCAGGAATAAAGCTCCACAAGCCAAGAAGAAAAAGCTGACTGAACCAAAATGGACTACGAAGGATATGGATATTGGCATGCCAGCAACGCAAGCTTAGATCATTTACACATTGTAAAAACTGAATTAGATGGTCTAAATCCGGTGGAGATTTTTGAGAAACTGATGGACGCAGACGTAATCAATCATACCGTCGAACAGACAAATTTATACTCTACTCAAAAAAATGATCATTCATTTTTTGTTTCAAACGCCGACATAAAAATATTTATTGGCATTTTGCTCCTAACGAGCTACCACAAACTGCCCCGCGAAAGGCTTTATTGGAGTTTAGACGAGGATTTACACGTTCCACGTGTCTCTAATGCAATGTCCCGAAATCGCTTTCAGGACATAAAGAAATATATTCATTTAGCCGATAACAATAACTTGGATAAGGACGATAAAATGGCTAAATTGCGCCCACTAATGAATATTTTCAATCAGAAATTCCGACAGTGGGGTGTTTTCCACGAGGATCTATCAATAGACGAAGCGATGATGAGATACTATGGCCACCATTCAGCGAAACAGTTTATTAGGGGTAAGCCGGTTCGTTTCGGTTACAAAGACTGGATGCTCTGTAGTTCCACTGGGTATTGCTACTCATTTGATACCTATTGTGGAGCTAAAGTCGTTGCTGAATCGGCAGAAGAAAACAGTGCTGTCTTTGAAGATAAGAAACTGCGGGCAACTGGGACAGTAAGAGATAACAGGACCAGAAAATGCCCACTTACCTCCCCCAACGTTTTCAAGAAAAAGCAACGAGGATATTTTGAACGTATGTACGATGCTGACTCGTTACTATTATTTGTGCACTGGAAAGACAATAACATAGTAACTATGGTTACAAGCTATGATTCAGTTGAGCCAGTTGGAAAAGTAAAACGGTGGTCGGCTGCTGAAAAAGCAAAAGTTGATGTACCACAACCTTTGCTTTTCCAAAACTATAATCGGTCTATGGACGGTGTTGACATGCTTGATCAATCGGTCAACAATTATAGAATCACCATTCGCGGGAAGAAGTGGTGGTGGGTATTATTCACCCACATGATAAATATTTCCATAGTCAACGCATGGCGACTGCATCAGTTGAGGACACCACAAGACAGTTTGGACCTACTAGGATTTCAAAGACACGTAGCGAGGCATTATTTGCGATGTTTTGACAAATCGACGAGCTTGAGGAGTAGATCATCAGGCCAGGTGCCTTCCAGTATCCGGAAACACGAGGGTGGACATTTTTCTCGCAAGTTAGCAAAACAGCAGAGGTGTGTACAATGCCATTCTAGAGTTAGGTGGGCCTGTATCAAGTGCGAAGTAACTCTCTGTGTAGAGTGTAATTGCTTTATAATATACCATAAATAGTGTTAGTGTGTTCGATATGTTCCCAGTGTACTCATTTGAGTACACATATATATCTGTTATTTTAAGTTTTTTACTATTACATTTATATATCATTTTCTTCAAAATAAAGTTCTTAAATTGAATTTTTGGAATTTTATGAAAAATTCATTAAAAAATGTCATGGAATCTAATGGGTTAAGATAAACCTGATTTTTTACAAAGTTAGTACAAAATATTAAAAAGCCATACAATAATGGCAGATATTGTTGTAAAATAAATTTAATTTGAAATGGATAATTTACCTGCAAAAGTACTACCTCGTAGTTAAACATAACCTGATATGACGTATCTTAAAACAGAACCATTTAAGCTAAATCTTATTAATGTCTATTATGCAAAACCCTGTTATAATTACCTTTGTTTGTAGATCTGATGATGACTCTCAAGTCCAAACCCAAACATTATCAACAGATAACGCAAAAATTGAATTTTATATACTGCGCTAACAAAATTATAGATTTCTATACAAAATCCCAAATTTTTTACCGAAAATGTAATTATATTAGTTGTCCTTACCTGTGTGTGAATGAGAACCTTGGGGCGTAGCAGGTTGCCCGGTTAATGGGATCGCTAACCGTGCATTCACAGCCAACAAATGATCTCGTCTTTGCAACAACGAACTGACGTGCTCTTCTAGTCTTAGATTCTCAGCACGGAGTTGATGAAGGCATGACAACAGTGAAGCAACTGTGCAAACAACAACTCTTAGTTACAAACACACTAAACATATTTCCCACTTACTATCAAAGTGTTGAGCTTGTTCCATAAGAAACTGAGATCCTTGCTCCCACTGTCTTTCCAGTAATTGATCAAGTGTTTGGGGTATCGATCCACCACTGCCGCCTAACATTGAGAAGCCACTTGCACCTGAGGCGGTGCTGGAGCCCCCCGTGCTACTTGATCTCGCCTAAAGTTATGCAAATAAACTTAAAACTCCGAACAAAAAACATTTGCAGTGAAAAAAACTCACATTTGCTAGAACACGATGGTGCAACTGTGGACCAATCAGGGCGTTTTGCTCGCTGGCATTGAAAATGCTATGGGCCTCTAATTCCGAATTGAGGTGGTCAGACATCTTCTGGGCCATATTGGAATTGGGATTCAATTGATTTCCTAACATATGAGGTGCCGATACACCATTTTGAAATCTATAAGAATAAATCATTGAATTCAAGCTGTCAACTATGAGTTCTCTGGTTTGCAAGTTTCTTTTCTAAAAATTAGTTGAGACTCTTTCTTTTCATTATAACTGGAGTTATCAAAAATAAATACAATATCATCAACAATTTCTATAGATTTATTAGTAATATTGTATTTATTATTTAATGTGAGTTACAATGAAGCAACTGTCATAATTGGTCACTCTTAATTTTTTTACTTCTCTTTTTATTAGATCAATGTTTTATTTTTTATTTTTATAGAAACACAAATTTTTTTTAAATTTTAATTTACATTCTTGGCAATCTACAATTGTTTAGTTTTTTTAAATGAATACCTGAAAAATTATTAAAAGTTAAAAGGACAGTTTTAAAAATTGTCATGCGGTTATAAATCTTTTTTGTTGAGATCAAGTTATTGCTGCTATTGTGATAGCAACAATTTGTGGTTTCATTTGATTATGGCACAGTAATTATTTGATGTTCTCAAATTATTATTATGTTTCTTTTCTCAGTTTGTTTTTCCTGTACTTGGTTGTTTTTATAACTAGCAATTAATAATTGTGGTACAAGAAGTAGTTAAAGCCACCTTGACACTTTCAACAGATACCAACTTTAATTAATATTATTTACAATAATTTTGTGGCAGAGACAATATACTCGCGATGTAAATCATTTTTATATTAATTTAAGTTACAGTCAACCCTTTTTCTGTTAAAATTTTTTTGTTATTTATTACGCAGTATAAATACTGGTGGAATAGGATGGACAACACACAAATGTTGAAAGCAGTATTCAAGATAAATATGGAAGGGATGAGAAGAAGAGGACGGCCAAGAAACAGATGGTTGGAAGTAGAAGGAAACATAAGATAAAAGGGAGTAAGAAACTGGAGAGACAAAGCCAAAGACCATAAATGGCCTGTGACACCTTTAAATATATAGAAATATATGAATACTGGTTCTGTTATTCTTTCCAGTAAATACTTTTTTGTTCTTCCATGAAAATTTAGTAAAGCTTGTATATATTTTGTTTGTCTACCCCTATACCTTACTTTTTTAATTTTTTTTTTTAGAAATAATCTGTAGCTTTTGTTTTTTAATTATACAGTGCTTCCCAAAAGTAACGGATAAATTCTATAAAACCGTTAAGAAAAATATTTCATAAAAATACTCGGGACACGTCGATTTTTATTTTTAAATTGTCATTTAGACATGTAATTTTCAACCCCCCACCCCTGAACCCCTAAGCCCTAGCAACACCAACTTTAAAATTTCAAATGGCAAAGTACCCCTTATGATACCTCATCTGATAGCTTTCTTTATGCTGAATACAACAAAAAAAGCTTTTCAAAATCGGTTGATAAATAACGGGGATATTTACCAAAATGTATTCAAATGAAAGTGCCATTATTCAAGCAGGCGTTGATACGGTTGTAGCAGTGAGTGATAAAAATAATTGAAATTTATCGTTCTCAGTACGTTTTAATGGGTTTATGTAGTATTTTTAAACCTGGATGAAAAAAAATTTTTTTTTCTTAATTTCTCAAAACCCGTCGCAATGTTTACAGGACGTACTGAGAACATAAACTTCAATTGTTTTTACCACACATTGCTAAAACCGTATCAACGCCTGCTCGAATATTGGCACTTTCAATTGAATACATTTTGTTAAATATCGCCGTTATTTATCAACCGATTTTGAAAAACTTTTTTTAGTTGTATTCAGCATAAAGAAAGCTATCAGATGAGGTATCATAAGGGGTAGTTTGCTATTTGAAATTTTAAAGTTGATGTTGCTAGGGCTTAGGGGTTGAGGGGTGGGGGGTTGAAAATTACATCTCCAAATGACAATTTAAAAATTTAAATCGACGTGTCCGAGTATTTTTATGAAATATTTTTCTCAACGATTTTATAGAATTTATCCGTTACTTTTGGGAAGCACTGTATATCATTCAATAACAACAGTCTTTTTCCATTTTACCTTCCCGGTTAAGTATGTTCTGTGTCTGTTTTATCAGCTTGTCGTGTTGCTACCTGATTTTATTTCTCTTCATTATCTTTTTATTTAATTTTAAAATACCATAACTTTTGAGTAGCTGTTGGCCTCATTTTTAAAGTTCCGTTTAACTTTCTTTAGATAATAATTAGTTTATTTCATTTTTTCTTAGGAAGACCAATGTTTGTATGTTAGTTTCTTAACTTAATCAATTCTAATTTTCATTTATTTAAAAGTTATTTGGCTGTCAGTAATAAAAAAAGTCATTTGCAGATGTATTGAATAATTATAACAAAATTAAAGAGAATTCTTGCACTCAGAACTCATTAATTTTTTACTGTTATTTTCATTAAAAATTATAACTGCCGAATTTAAATTCAAAATCACTACAAATATGAATACATACACTTTTAGACCCTCTTTGGAATCCTTAACAGCAGTAGAGGACGTTGAAACGGCAGCAGGGGCACTTTTTCGGCCTTTACTTCGACCTGCTCTGGTAGGTGGCAGTCCTTGACTTTCAGAACTGGGAGAGCTAGGAGGTGACTCCTTTATTTGATTGGCGGGAATTATGCTACTAGAATGGGGAGGTGGAGTTGCATGCTGCGATCTGCTTGCACGCTTATTGGTAGTTGCGTTGTACTGTGTGTTCATTGCATTTACACTTCTCTTCTTGGAACGACCAACTTTTTCTGATTTTTCACCTGACATAGATCTGTAAATTAGGGATTAATGGTTAATTTTACTGCGAGCATAATTAAAGTTATAACACACATACCTGGACCTCTTAAGAGGTACAGATTGTTCAGCGGGGATTCCCCTCTCTAATTCTGCACGTAAAGTGGTACCAGCAGCCGGCTGTTTTTCATAAGTCACTTTTAAGCCTCCACCACTCATTTCTGAAGTTATAACACCAGTACTTTGACTGCTGCTACCTCCGGTCATAGCTATATCTACAAAACATTAGTTTATCAATGAGAATATCATATAAATAATACATGAACTTACTACTATTTAGATTGTTTGGAGTGCTTGGCTCCGGGCCGTTTCGCTCCTGTGGCAGTGGTGTGTATGACGGTGGTAATGTTACCACACTCGTTTGATTACTAACAATATGTGAATGCGGACTTAAATTTGTATTAAGTAAAGGTACTGAAACGACAAGCGAATTAACAGGTGGCAGTGCTGTTCCAGTCTGTATCGCTGAGGGATTACTGCCCGGGGACACTATGGCAGTGGGAACAATTGCTTGATCTATGGGTGTGGGTGGCGACGGTATACTCTTTACAACTGTTGGAGTTGATGAAGGAGCTGCAGAGAGTACAGTTGGTGCTGGTGTTGATTGAATGGGCTCAACTTTAGCCTAAACAAAAATTTGCTATAGCTCTAACAATGTGTACAATTTAAAATTCTACCACAAATGTTGGAAATTTATAGCTAGTATATGGTGTGGATAACAAGCCACATAAACAAATTAGGAAAGGCACATGGGATATCACCTAAAATAACAAACTTGCAACTTGTATTTATAGTTGTGACTATGAAAAGAAAAATGCAGTGTGTAAAAATTTAAATCTCTAGTAGATTAGAGGAAATGGACACTAAAGGCAAGAACCGTTTTTTAAAAATCATTAAATAAAATAGCTCTAAATAATTGATTTTGACTTCCCAAAAAACATTGACAACATGTTTCTTATCACTTTCGTTGAAAAATGCCTTCCTTTCTTTGGCATTGCAATCAAACAAGAAAATTTATTTTGGAAACCAATATTTTTAAGGCTACAATTTAGAAAGCTTTATAAAAGCAGGATTTAAACTATCACAATGTATGTTGTGGAGGAAGAAATTATGCATTTTTGACGCTATTGTATCAGTGCTTAAAAGTAAATAGTGTATATTCGTTTCTTTCTTACAAAGGACTTGCTTAACAGATAAACAGATTATTGAAATTGTGCTTATTAATTTGTCAGATACAAAGAACCTTTTTTGCTAATAACAGACTCATGAAAGTTTGCAAGAGCATAATATTCGTCAAAATAAATATATAAAAAATGTAAAAAAATCTGGTACACTACAAAGGTTTCTTTAAGGGTAAATTCCTTCTACAGTGCTTATAAATAAAAAATAATAAGTCTCCTAATTCTGTACATAATAAACATAAAGAAAACTATTCTATATCCCAACTAAAAATTCTTAAAACAGTCTGTAACAACATAGTAGCCACCTTGTAGAAGGTTCATTTATGTTATTATTAATAATCAACATACAAATCGCCTTCCACATGTTAAAGTATCAAGACACCACAGAAAAAATTATACACAGGAATTTCAATATACAGAATGATCTATACATATACGAGGGTTGATTGATAACTAAAGTCTCCAACAGCGCCGTGGTGCGAGTAGTGGGGATAGAAACAAGTTCTAGCCTGCATTCAGTAGCGTCGACTGTCTAGTCTAAACGTGCAAAGTTTCAGTTTCTTGTGTGGCGCCGCTGCGATATAGTGTCATTTATCATGAGCTCGACTTCTGAGCTGCATACCAAGCAACGATCAGTGATAGAATTTTTAACGCTGGAAGGTTGCGCGCCCATCGAAATTCACATGCGTTTGAAAGCTGTTTATGGCAGTGTTTGCATGGTTGTGAAGAATGTTCCCCAATGAGTTCGACGTGCAAAAATCTGCAATAGGGGCGAGATGAAGGTGTTCGATGGAAAAAAATCAGGACGACCAATTTAAGTGACGCATGAGGAGAATAAAAATCTAGTGGATGCGCTGATTCAAGGAAATCGCCGAATTACGCAAAGAGGAATTGCTCTGCTACTGGGCATTAGTCAAGAAAGAGTGCAGCACATTATCCAGACGTTGAATTACAGAAAAATCGGCGTCAGGTGGGCCCGCGACAATTGACGGATGTCATGAAAGAACAGAGAAAAAACGTTTGTCAAGAACTCCTTAACCAGTATCGTCGTCAAGGAGATGATTTTCTCATGAACATCACCACCGGGGACGAATCTTGGGTTCATCATTACGACCCTGAAAAAAAGCGGCAGTCGATGTAATATTGTCACCCTTCATCTCCGGGTGCAAGGAAATTCAAAACAGTTCCCTCAGCACAGTCATGCTCACGATATTTTGGGATGCAAAGGGTGTCACTCACACGGAACATCTGCCAAAGGAAACAACGATTAATTCGGCAAGATACTGCGAAACCTTACGAGCACTCAAGAAATGTATCCGTAGAGTAAGGCCGCAAAGGACCACATTCTGGTTGCACCACGACAACGCCAGACCGCATTATAGCCGCGAAACGACGAAGACAGTGACGAACCTGAAATTCACGGTTGTTTCTCACCCTCCGTACAGCCCCGATTTGGCACCCTCATCCTTCTGGTTCCCAAAGTTGAAGGAGGTATCGAAAGGTCACCATTTTTCGTCGGATACCAAAGTTCAGGCTGCTGTGCGCAAGTGGATCAACAGTAAACCAGAAAGTTTCTTCATGCTCGGAATGAGGAAATGGATACAGCGTTTGGAAAAATGTGTGACACTAAATGGAGTTTATGTAGAAAAATAAAAATGTAGGTATGAAGTACAATAAATTTACTTTATTTTGACACAGGTTTCATTCTTTCCTCTTGTCTCAAACATATTTTGTAGGATTGGAGACCTTAGTTATTAATCGACCCTCGTATATTTTGCTATTTTGCAACTGTCAAATGTATGGAAACGCAGAATTTAAAAATTGATTGATAAACTAGACTAAATACAAGCTTTCCATTAAAAATAAACAAATCAGAACTATCTATGGATGTATGTAAACTTACAAAAATGATACACAACACTGAATACAAAAAATTTTGTTATAAAGTGCATTTCAACAAGATTTTTTTTATTAAAACAGTGAATCTGCACAATTGCATTTAAAAGCTGTAATATGAAATTGAACAATGCTGTTGCAGTTAAATTTGCTATCAAGTAGTGAAGAATAGAACCTTAAATGTGATGGTTTACTGATAACAAGATGTAAAATCTCACACATGTATGTTGATCAGGTATATAAATTATAAATTACATATTTAAAGGAAACAAGTAACTTAACATATTTTTTTTTCCAAAAAGGTCAAGTCTCATAATGCATTTTTGAAATGTGAAGCTTTTAAGTATTCCACGGACTACAAATTGTTTATAACAACATATTTGAAAATTTAGAGTGGAACCAGCCACTAGAAATTGAATTTAATGGATATATAGATAATGTCTTTTTTATATTAGAAAGCTTAGGAGAGTTTCAAACAGCAACAGAAAAATTCATTGTATAAAAAAAATAGGATTAACAATGAATATAAACAATATAAAAATAATGGCAACCAATAAAAAAACAGAAATATAGTATTCAGAGAACCTCAGAGTAGAATATGTGTTATATATGCGCGTGAATTCTATGTACATTGATGGTGGGGAAGTTTCGCCTCACCAGGTTGAACAGGTTGAATTGTAGTATATGTATATTAGTGTTAACAAATAAACGTGTTCAAATTAACTGTGTTAATTTAACTAATACAATATCTAACAACATGTAAAACGCTATATCTGTTAACTTTTTTGTTTGAATGGGTATCAATTCAGTTAAATTATAAAAACTATAGCCGTAGCTGCAAAGTAGAAGGTCAGGTGGTCACACATTCTCCTATTAAAATGCGACTGTTAAATCGGAAAAAATGGTCCTAACACTACACACACCGTAAATGGGAGTTTGACTATAGACACATGCAGATAAGTATTCCTGCTACAAAATACTTCATTCAGCAGACCCCAACCAATATATTAGCTATTTTTGCAGGCACACATACAAAAGTATTACAAATATTTGCTTATTATTTAACTAACAAACCAAAACAAAAGCAACCAATATCAAATATGTATAATGTTATACACGCGCTGTCGTAAATTGTAACACCCTATATTGTTTTAGCTTTTCAGTTATACAATGCGCGGCACAAGTATGGAACATACCAAATCAAATTGAAACAAATGATTCTTTTGTAAAAATTCTTAAACACGTTGACTTTCTTTTTTAGAAATGCACGTCAACATCATTTTCAGATATTAATTTGTTCATAAGTAATAACGCTAACTTTTTTTTTAATGTCAACCTTATTTTAAAGATCTCATTAGTAAATGGTTTTATAAAATAGTTGGTGCCTCACATAACAATTTTTTTGAGAAAAGTACTCAAAGTTTGAACATTCCAAATTTATTTATAATGGAAATAAGATCATTATTAACAAAATACCTAACTGAAATGTTCAAATTGTCCACCATCAATCAGTTGGCATTGACCAGCACATGTGTAAAGAATTTGTATTGCACGCTCAATAATTTTCGGTCCGATACTTTCCATTTCTAAACGAATCTCAGACTTTAAATCCTCTAAATGATTTGGTCTATTAATGTAAACTCGCGACCTCACATGACGCCTTAGAAATAAATCTAGCAAGTTAAGTCAGGTGATCTCGCAGGCCACTCAAACGGTCCTCACCGCCCTAACCATCTATCAGGGAATATATCTTCGAGAAACTGCGAGATTGGTACACCAAAATGGGAACTCCATCTAGTTGAAACTTAACGCTTGGGTGAGGCATATCAGGATCTTCATTGTTTGAAAAAAGAATTGCTAGGCTCGAAACTAACTCAAAACGCCCAAAATCTAAATTTTACATATGTGATGCGATATTTTCATTAAAAATAAATTTTGAATTTGTTTAACTCTGTATTTTTCTCATAAAAATTGTTGTGTGGGGTATCAATCATTTTATATGATCATTTTTAGCTGGTGGTGGGGTCAAAATAAAAAGGAAAAAAAAGGGACTGCCATTTAAAAAACGTAATGATGATTTCATCACCTAAGAACAAATTAATATAAGAAAATGATTTTGACATGTCACACACCCCCTCTACTATAAAGCGATGAGCCTATACGACTTGTACAAGCTCCAATAATAATAATAAATTAATATTGTAGTTAGTTATAAAGTATTATACATTTTTGCAATTAAGATAAATTTGATATAAAGCTACATACAAATTTAGTATGATAGCCATGAGGAACCTGATGGTGATTTTGAAAAAAATCTTGAAGATCTTATATATATACAGGGTTGCTCTTAGTGTGTCAAAGTCCAACATTGGCATTGTTAAAATGATTAGGAAGTTTTTCCTTTTTTTGTTAAAGTGATATAGTCCTAAAACGCTTACATTTTAAAAAAATTTTTAAATATACGGAATGACTCACTACAGCGTAGCGTAGCAAGATATTATTTTTTAAATCGAATACCCTTCGGTTTTCACATTTTTAAATTCGCCATAAAACTGTCTTTCCAACCATCTGCTGGTTTTTGATTTTGGATGTAGTGTTGCCGAGTTTTTAAAAAAATGTGAAAATTTTGGTCGGCGCAAGGTTTAACAAATTAATTTGGTGCATGAGTATTATGATTAATTAAGATACCTATATGTACTAAAATGATACAACCACCAAATATTGATTTTATTATACATGGTGTTTTTTACACCAGCGCAAATTGAATAGCATTTTCTCAATTTTTCCACCATGTATTATTATATTTTTGAACTGGCACGTTAATTCTCAACAATTTTTATGAATACTGTTCTATACCTAAAATCAATATTTTCAGAGATATTTTCCTTTTTCATTACAAAACATTATTAAAGTTTTTATTTCCTTTTAATCTGGTAGTGGAAAGTACAACCTTCGCCGTAAGTCGTAACCCAAACATAATACTCATGATTATGAAATAGGAATCTCAAGAATTATACTTTAACAGACAACGATAATGTTTGGGGAAGTATTGTGGGCGATTTTATGAATGGGCCTCATTTTTTTTAATAAACGCCTGAATAGCGCACAATATATGTATTGCTTACACAATATATGTATTGCTTACAAAATAATTTGCCTCAACTCATGCAAAATGCCACTCCAAATCTAATGGAAAATATGTGGTTCCAGCACGACGGTAATCCAGCTCATTTCACACTTATTGCTTCACAGTTCTTGAATCAAGAATTCGGGAACAGGCGATTAGGTCGCGGCGGTCCCTATCAATTGGCCACTTAGATCGCCAGATTTGACAAAATAATTTTTTTCCTATAGAGACATATAAAACATACTGTGTAATAGATCCCTGAAACTACTGCAAAAGATATGAAAAAACGCATAATATACAGAGTGTTAATGAATTGCAGGGACAAACTTCTAGGGCTTAAAGTATACATGAAAACAAACATTTTTTTGTTAAAAATGTTTCCTTTCAGGGATAGAGCTTCTCAAAGATTCTTTAAGCGCCTAAATGCAGGCAACTCAATTTACTACCTACTATTTGTTTCCATAACGACGGAAATTAATACAGGATAAATAAAGTCCTCTTTCCCACATTTACTATAATTTTGTTAATTTTTGAATTACTCATTGTAAATTTTTCAAACAGTTGATTTTTGCTTTGTAATTTTGATTTTTTCTATTGCTTAGTTTTGAAACATTTTGTTAATTCATTTATTTTAAATTTAATTTGAATTTGAAAAGTGGGAAAGAGAGATTTATTTATCCTGTATTAATTTTCGTCGTTATGGAAACAAATGGCAGGTAGTAAATTGAGTTGCCTACATTTAGGCGCTTCTTAAAGAATCTTTGAGAAGCTCTATCCCTGAAAGGAAACACGTTTGACCAAACATTTATTTTAAAAAAATGTTTGTTTTATGTATACTTTAAGCCCTAAAAGTTTGGCTCTGCAATTCATTAACACCCTGTATAGATGCTTTTGGTATAATTTTCGTTTAGTTGTTGCGAGCAGTAAATATGGCATTTTTGAAAAGACTGAACATGTGTGTTGGACATAACGAAGGTCACTTTGAACGTGTGCTATAAAATAAATACTTAAAATTAAATAAAACCATTTTTCTATTTATGTTATTAATACTACAGGGAATTTTTCTTTTTAGAATACATTGCCTATGTATACCTTTAAAAAGAACGCGTCAATTATGCCTATTATGTAGGCAACCAACTATACAGACAACTAAACCATGCTGTGACCAAAACAATCAAATTAATTCAATGTTAAAATATAAAATTAGTCTATATTTAGCGTCTTCTTGCGTTTTTATACAACCATGTACAGTAAAGACGAAAAAGTGGAAATTCTAATGTGGTATCAGAATGGTAACAGCTTAAGAACTGTGAGAGACTTATTTTCAGTAAAATATCCAGAAACACCTATTCCTTGTATTCGAACCATACAAACAATTGTTAGAAAATTTAAATCAGAGGGATGCGTAATAAATTCCCATAAAATAAGAACTAAAAGTAATCACGTTTTAATCGAAGAAATGAAATTAAATATTTTATACTACGTTGAAGAAATCATAATTAATAGTTATAACAAAAAATAATAATTAAAAAAAAGTCTGCGCTGGCCGGGAATTGAACTCGGATCAACTGCTTGGAAGGCAGCTATGCTGACCATTACACCACTTTGCCGTTGATGTATTTGTTTTGTACAAATGAAATATAATGTTCACAGCCCTTACGGAAACATCACCCTGCCAATTTTTGTTTTTAACAAAAAAGTCATCATCTGTGTCCTATATACAGGGTGAAATACTTATTTAATATAAACACTGCATCAACATAACCTTCATACTCAAATAATTCACAACTATAGTGACGTTTGCTTCTGATTTTTAGTTGTTGGTATAGTTGGTTGCCTACACAATAGGCGAAATTGACGCGTTCTTTTTAAAAGTATACATAAGCAATGTATACTAAAAAGAAAAATTCCGTATATATGTAGTACCTTTATATCAAAATTGTGGCTGATAGACAAAGTAGAAAAAAGAAATTTAATAATTCAGCGGATTATTGAAAAAGTAAAAATATCTTTGAAAATATCGATTTTAGATCTAGGACAATCTTCATAAAAATTGTGGAGAATTAACGTGCCAATTAAAAAATATAATAATGAAAAAATTGAGAAAATGCTCTTTCAAATAAATTTAAATTTGCACTGGTGTAAAAAAACACCATGTACAATAAAATTAATATTTGGTGGTTGTGTCGTAATACATCACTTGGCTTTATAACTGCAAAATATGAATTCTTAATTATCGCAATACTCATGCACCGAATTAATTTGTTAAACCTTGTGCTGTACAAAACTTTTTCATTTTCTAGATTAACTGGGCAACGCCTAATCCAAAATTAAAAACCAGGGAATGGGTGGAAACACAATTTTACATTGAATTCAAAATTGTAAAAATATACAGGGTTTTTTTATTTAAAAAATAATACTTTGAAGAAGCTCCGCTATAAATAAAAATATTTTCACAATGTGAGCATTTTGGTACTATATCACTTAAAAAAAAAAGAAAAACCTCCAAATCTCTTTAATAATGCTAATTTTGACACACTAATAAGCAACCCTATATATTGATGGGGACAGTACAACAGAACTACCTGCCTTTTTTATCTTATCTGAACTCTCACTTGCTGCAATACTCTCCCGTTTTTCACTAGTAATAATTGTAGTACCACCAGTTATTCCACTAAGGACACTAGCACTTAATTCAGGAATTAGTACGGATAAGTTAGCGGCAGGAATTACACTGTCATTTGGCACTGTAATAGGCGTTGGTGTTCGCGAATTATTTTTACGTTTCTTACTAATTTTGGTCTCTTTTATTTCAATTTTAACAGTCTCGGCTTCCAATTCGGCCTTAACGTCTTTCACAATGGACACACTTCGATCAGAGGTGTTTTTCTCGAGCTTCACATCCACAACCGGCTCCACACTGTTCAACACTGCACTGTCCTCACTGTTTTTGGCACTTTTTGTGTTAGAGTTTGTAACTTTGGATTTGTCTTTGTCACTTTTGGTACTATTATTGTGGACGGTTTTTTGATGTGTCGAACCAGAGCTGCCTTTGGAGCTGGAGGTCGCCTTCGAGCTCGACGAAGTAGTTTTACTGCTCGACGACGCCTTGCTGCGTTTACCAGCTGACACTGGTTGGGAAGACGACGATTTGATGTTACTCAGGGCGGCACTTGTATCTGCTTCCTTCTCAGAATTTGAATCGGAGTGATGGTTTTCAGTAGAAATTGGTTTGTAAGGCGGTATCGTTTTCACGTTACCACCTTTTTTCTGTAAGTGGGCGAATAAGTAATATTATTATGGTTATAAATTAATCATCGCATCTTACCAATTTACTATAATGGTGCTGGCAGTACCCGCAGTACTTGACGTTGTCAAGGTAATTTCCAGCTTCTTCGCAAAGCAAGCCTAGAGTCTGTGCACAAGTAACGTGAAACTGTTGCTTGCAGCCTGTTTTATTGCATTGCATACATGCACCAACTGCAGCACTTGATGCTTTTCCTTGCTCTTCGCATATATAGCACACCTTGCAAAAAAAAAAAAATAATGGAGATTTTGACTAACATGAAATTACAATGTTTTACAAAATACATACACAATTAATTTATAAAATTGTATTAATTTTTTGAGATAAGATGCCTTTAGTGTTGTAAATAATATTACAAGTTCTCAGAAAATCATTGATATCAACATAGAATTTTAAAAATGGAGAAAAGGAGAGCTCATGTTAAAAGCCACAAACACACAGAGTAAAATGGATAAGAAAGCCAAGAAAAATAAAACAATATAAGCAGTGAATAGTGAGCTGCAAACACCAGTAAAAATGAAAAGAAGTGACCAAAAATAATAGAAATTAATTGGAAGAACAAGGTACAAGATCGAAAATAATAATAGAACATGGTACAAATAAACTCTTTGATAAAAATAAATAAATGAACAGATCAAGGAGTAATCCACCCTAAAAAAAATTTACAGACCTCAGACTAGAACGGCAACAATTCCAAGATTAAATGCACGCCAATAAAAATACTAATAATTAACTTCAAAAAGATATTTACTAATAATAATTAATTAAACATTTGAATGTTTAAAGAAAACACTCAATATTACAACAATTTTGCCGTAATTAAAAAATCAGCGCAATATTATATATTTTTTATGCTTGTACAGTCTTTTATGTGCCCCCGATTTGGGGTAGTTTATGCAAATAAAAATTATTAACTTTTTTTAGATTATTTCACCACATTATTTTTGTTCTGATTTTTTTAATTATCTTCTGGCCTTAAGTAAAATTCTTAACGAACACTTGATTTTTATAGGGTGATAGGGAAGTCTGACATAATTTCAATCTAGGTGCAAAATGTAGTCAAAAAGTCCTACACCACTTAAATTAATTATGCCTTGTTATTAGATTGTAGAGCTACAAAAAGAAATCCAGCAGTTCAAACATTTTGCAGCACCACATTTAACACTGCTTTATGAAGAAACTATGGACCTAACCCAAAGTAGCTCAGGACTTTTTGACTACATAATGTGCCCTGTTTCAACCCTTGCATTATGCGATGAACTTCCCTATCACCTTGTAGAAATACCCTAGTTTTATTAGTAAAAATACCTGAATTAACAAAATTAAAGTTTACGTGAGTTATCTACTTAATTGCTTGATTATTAAATAATATTGTTTTATTTAAGTCAAAATAAAGCTTTCTCTAGTGCACTTATAAGCCTAGCATAAAAATCTAAAACAAACCTAAACAAACTGTTTAAAATAGACCAGTGACTACCTACCAAGTACTCCTACAATTTAGTTATTGCTGATTACAAAAACTGTAAGTGTACGCTTACATCCACTAACTTTAAAAGTATAAAAAAATTATATGATATATCTGAGTTTTTGAATTAGCTCCACCTTTTATGAACAAATAGAAGCTACATATTTACAAAAGTAATTTTTCTTTGTACCTAAAACTATTTTTGGCACCACATAATTTTTTGTTTAATAATTTATAAGTGTTTTGCCATTTTACAAAATAGGTTTTTGCATTAGACATGATAAGGAAAACATTTATTTTATAAATAAAAAAATTGCAGAAAGTAAAAAACACAAATGTTTTGGAATCACACAAAAAATTTTCTTTTTACTTTTTTAAAGGTTTTACCTTTTCCAGAAACGAAAGCTGGTTTGTTCACAATTTACTTACATTGAATATTTAGGAAAACTGTCAAAGTGATTTTTAATCTAAAATTCTCATCTTTTACTCTTTAATTTATTGTCTATTATCTGTTATGGAAGTGCTCTAAGAAAATCCCTAGGCAACATTTTTGGCGTTTAACAGAAACTTAACAACCACTGTATTTTGTATTTGAATGTAAAACTGTTTGCATAGAATCTCAAAAGGAAATATATTACGATTGCTTCTATTATTACGGAGACTATTTTTACATTACGTTTATAAATAATCTCATAATTACGACCACATTATATGGACTTTCAAAAGAAAAATGCTGTTCTCAAAACTCCATTATGTACA
>JABXWE010003840.1:0-70258 GCA_014611495.1 Limonius californicus
TTGGTGTATATAGGAGGATATATAGCTAACAGTTTAAAATCAAGAATTTCCTGTGAAACGTGCTTAAAATGTTTAACTTATACCCGAAATCTCGAGTTCGACGTTAACGAGGAAACGCGGCTTTATCTCAGGAATTTAGACCGAGGAGGATTAAAAATCCCAAAAGAGTTTTTAGTTGACATTTTAGTTTCAATGTACAAAATATTTCAAGTACTAATTAGTGAAATTTATGAAGATATATTTTTAGTTTCCAACAATCAAAGGGCAGTGTTGTGTAAACTGAGTTCTGATAACTTTAAAATATAATTTTTGAAAAAGATTGTGCGTGTGAAAGTAAAAATTATGTATTAAAAAATTGTGTCGTAATATTTTCAAATATACTCATAAATAATTTTAGAAAAAGTATAAATGATGAACAAGTTAAAATCAAAAAACGAAAGTTAAATACCTATAAACAGTGATTGTGGAACTGCATAAAATTAATATTGTATTCTGCATTAAAACGCATTTTTAAGTTTATTTTAGTGGTAAGAACAAAGTCATTTCTTACATTTACATTTTCAAAAATTGTGTTTACAATAAAACATTAGAATTATTTGCAATACACTTTATATTGTGTCGAAAACGGTGGAAGCGCATAGCTTGGCTATTGCATACGTTAGTGCAACTCAGCCTCCGATCCCCTCCACTTGCACGGCAAGTGTCCGGCCCGGTTAGTTATCATGATGGCCCCGGATGTTCACTAATAAATTCATCGAAGAAATTGTAATACAAAGCAACATTTATGCAGCGCAAAAGGGAAACCATAGTATGAACATTACAAGCGACGAAATAAAAGTAATCCTTGGTGTCATGCTCTTTTCAGGATATCATAGGTTACCTAGTAACAGAATGTATTGGAAAACCGACCCTGATTGTCATAGTGATTTAGTAGCAAACGCTATTCGACGAAACCGCTTTGATGATATCCTAAGATATCTGCACATGTCAGACAATTCGACATATGATGGATCTGATTCATTTCATAAGGTTAGACCAATATTCGATCACCTGAATAATTCTTTCAAACAAATTAGTATTGATGAAAGTTGCTGTATCGATGAAAGCATAATACCATACTTTGGGCATCACGGAGCTAAGCAATTTATCCGTGGGAAAACAATAGCGTTGTTTTAGGATTAGCAGAACATGCTAATGTACCAAAAGGAACCAAACTCTATTTTGATAATCTTTTCACGTCAATTGGTCTCGTAGATGAACTAACAAAACTCTCTTACGGCGCAACAGGACATTACGAGAGAATAGTGTTCCAAATGTAATTCGTTTATCTGCCCAAAAAGTGATGGCTAAATTGCAAAGAGGCTCACTGGAAATGAAAACTGAAGGAAAAATTCAAATCGTTAGATGGAATGATAACGCAGTGGTAACCGTGCTTTCCATTGCATGCCGATGGAACTAATGAAAAATGCAGACAGATATTCTAGAGCAGAGAAAAAGAAAATTCAAATCAAAATGCCAGGTTCGATTGCTGCTTACAACCAAAATATGGATGGAGCGGATCTCAATGATCAATTTGTAGCTACATATCGTTGCTCTATTCGTATAAAGAAATGGTGGTGGCCGTTTTTTAGTTGGGCTGTTGATGAAAGTTGTGTGCAGGGTTGGCTGTTGTATCGAAAATTTGGAAAAAATATACCATTATTGGAATTTAGAAGGCAATGTGCTTTATTTTTTCTTAGAACATGCGGAACGGAAGTATCAAAACCAGGTTCAAGACCATCATCTTCACTGATGTATTCTCCTGTACTAAGAGGACTTACGAAGAGATGGAAAAGATCACATAATAATAAAAGGACAAACGAAGTATAGGAGATGCAGAGTTTGTGGAAATCGCACAAGTTTTGAGTGTAAGAAATGTCAAGTTGCTTTGCACGCGAACTCATGTTTTGCAACATTCCATGCGAATCAGTGATCCAATTAATATTATAACAATTTGTTATTACTTGTCTTTTATTTATGAATATCAAATTATTTTTATTGTAATCCACTGATATGGAGACTCAGTTCTTGTTTCTTTGAATTTAGTTTTAGTGTAACACGCCATGTGCCCAGTGGCAACTTAAGTTGCCGGTTTTTTTTTGTATTTAGAGTGCAATAAAAAAAATGAGATTAATACAGGTTGTTTCTTACCCCCTCCCAAGCCTATATACAAAATTTCACAAATATTGCACATCCACAAAATTCTGGGCTTTAGTGGGTTAAGACATCAAAGCGTCAATGCCGCAGGAAAGTGTGTCTACTATACACCTATGATCTTGTAACGTGTGATTTCTGACGCATAGTGTATATCAAAAGTGTATTCCCAGTACAGCGTTATGGCCGGCATACTTCGGGTTTTCGAATTCAAAAAATTGTTCTCGTATTGTGTTCTGCGCATCGTTCGTGAATTTTCGATTCTCAGACTGCGGAAGTGGATTGAGAGGTAGAACGTATTCAATTCTCAAGAAGTGCAGGCTTGAATTTTATTTAAGGTCGTTACGACTAGGAAGGTACTTCCAATTTGTGAATTTTTAAGTGATTAGGGAAAACTTAAACACGGTAGTGTGATAGTAAAGTTTCCCCGGGAGTAATCCTAATATAGTGCACTCTAGGAGAGTTTTCTTCTGCCAATTTATCGTATGGTAAGCATAGGAAGGTCCTTATTCCACTTTTTTCTTTTCTAAGACAGTTGAATTTATTTAGGCATCAAACAGCAGCCGGAAGAGTGGAAACATCCGGAACCTGATCGAATTTAAAACGACGTGGGAAAATCCGCGAGACCGATTATTCCAGTTAAGGAATTCCAGTGCAGGGACATCCTTATCGGCGTTGCATGTGTTGGGTAGCGGGTGTGTGAAGCGAGTCCATTGTGTGAGGACATTCTACGTTCAAGGTCTGTTAGCAAACTTTTAACTTTCATGCATTGGGTTGATAATACCACGAAACTTCGGGAACCATCAAAAGACGAATAACTACAACTCGTTTTATTTGCGTAGGCATATTTATGTTGAAATATAATAAATACTCGACTATATTTTTATTAAGTTCAATATTTTATTTGGGAAAATTCTTGTTCAGATTATAATAACTTTATGTATTCTGAAAACTTGTTAAATGGTCTGCAGATTACGAGATTAAATTTCTGATTTAAATTTCAAAAGTAAGGGGGAAATTTGCGTAAGTTTATAATTATCCGTGCGCATATATCATTAATTTTGGGTAATTTAATCTAGTTATTGCGTAAACGAGGCCTCGCGATATCGTGAATACTAGACGGGAATTCGGTGGTTTGGTTGATATTAATTTTAGAAGTGGATTAATGCTTCCTAAGTTTAAAACTTGATCTACGCATTATTGCTTTCCCTGGAAATTTTGGTTCAGCTCTGTATAAAAATTAAATCAGAGACAGTAACGTACTGTGGTCCGTTCATTTTGTTAATGAATGTAAATTTATGTACATACATATATGCAACTTGGGGTTGTGATCATGACTTTTTATGCTTCATTCATTAGTGGCAAAGTGGTTTGTCAAGATCTGTAGATACTTTTGCTTGTATTGATTAATTGATTATTGTATTTTGGAAATCTGTCAATTACGATTGTGTTTTATTCTGTCTTGGAAAATAAGTTTAGTATTACCAAGCAAGGTAAGTTCGCATCCAGGAAGGTTCCTGTTTACCCAAAGTTATCTTCGAGGAGGAAAGGGTTTTTTTAAAATAGGTGGCGCCTAGGCTTAGATCGAACCACCCTTCTTCGACTGCAGCTAGTCGAACCCTTGTCCTTGATACCTGGACCTTGCTTAGAAGCTTTATGCTTCGATAGCTTGTAGTGTGTAAAACTATTTTTGTTGTCGCCGTTGATTAACTAGGCGTTACAATCTTCTGGAGTTAGAAAGTAATACTGTAGCAACTGTTGCAGATAAAACTGCGATATTAGAGGTGGGTAACAGCAACGACGAATCGACAAAAAAATTTCAAGCAGGTAACACCCAAATTTGTAATTGGACAAAAAGATGGCGAATCAAACTTAATGAATCTAAGTAGGTTCACATTATTTCATCAACAGACGTTTAGAATACATCTCGATTATTATCAATAATCAGATTGTGCCGTATGCACACGCACCTTGCCATAATCTTAGGCACCAAACTTCGATGGAAACCTCATGCCAAGAAAAGAAAAGAGGAACTCGGTCTCAAATATAGAAAAATGTATTGGCTGATAGGACGGAATTCCTCGCTGTCCGTATATAATAAACTATTGTTTTATAAACAAATTCTAAAACTTCTTTGGTTGTATGGTATCCAACTATGGAGTGGTGCCAAACAAAGTAACCTGGAGATTATGGCACGATTATAGAAGTGTTAAGCAGCTTAGTTGATGCGCTCTAGAAAATCAGGAACAACGACATCCGTTGGGATCTGGAGATTGGAACTGGTGTCTTGTGAAATACACAAATAGGCAGGACAACATGAAGCAAGACTACACAATCATGAAACCTTGAAGCCATCCAGTTTTGGACAACAGGAACTTGGTGAGAAGACTCAAGAGGAAAAAACCTTTTGACTTAGTAGAAGTGTTAGTGTTTAAAGCAGAGACAACGCTACTATAAGTGCGCCAGAAAAGAAGGCCACTTCATTCACGATGTTTGCTCGTTGCGACTCTAGTCACCTCCATAGTACTTTCCGTCGGCACAAACTGCACACACGGCCTTGCCATCGCAGGAAGCACTGCTCAAATTCCTCCTTTGGTATGGACCGCAAAGTAGCAGTCGCATCTATGAAGTCGTTCACCGCGAGCCTCATCTTGATAGTAGGAAACTACCAAAAGTCAGCAGATCAGTAGAGTAAGGCGGCTGTGGTACCTTCGGGATTTGTTTTGCTGACAGAAATTTCTGAACTGCTAACACCTTATGGTTTGGGGTCGTTGTCATGATGCAGTTTCCAACGCAGACGCCATTTCTATGGTCAATGTCATGAACCTTGGTAATCATGTCCATGGTCATGGATGCGGAAGGTCTCCCAATCCGTGATTCGTATTCAACCAACTTCTATCTCGTTTAAACCACTATACACGGCGGATTTCTTCAAAAAGTTATCTCCATACACTATTTCCAAGGCCTGGAGCGTTTCTGCTGTCGTTTTGCAAAGCCGACACATAAACTTGATGTTGCACCTTTGCTCAAATTACAATCCGCCAAACGGATTGAACACGTCTACAATTTGAAGGCTGCCACTTCCGACTGAGCGACGTTGCTATCAGCCCACTATCAACGAACGAAAGCGAGGTTGCCACGTAATCACCGGTACAAATGCGGCTGCCATATCTCCTCGTGTACGAACACACCGGCACAATTCTCGAAACTTTTGGGTTCTACCTCGTACAAGAAACTGAGGGACAACAAGGGATGAACGCTAAGGTTAAGAACAAAACTAGTTATATAAGTTAGAATAAAATTGATTCTTAGTCTGAAAGAGTAGATCGTAATTGTATAAAGTGCTTTAATTAATTAAAAATTACCATGGTAACTGTACGACGTACGTACCATAACATGGAATAGTCTCTAACTTAGCGAGGCTTAATTCGAAACGTATTTTAAAAATATCATTAAAAATTTCAGAGCCGTTATAAAATACTTGTGATTTATTTTATGATGTTGCATTTATTGCTGACCTACGATCATTAAGACTGAGGAATAGGCACAAGCAACATTTATTTAAAAATACATTTAGAGCTAGTATGTAACTTCTTGCTAACAGCTGCATCTTACGCATGTGTAATGGTTTACTTAAATGCATTCTTGTTGTATTATTCTTCGTACTTGTAATAAAGATCTTTAGACTTCATTCAATGTTTTTAACAGTAATTCTTTCTCGGCAGACAATACAGTAATGTATTCTACCTAGCAAATTACAATTACAATTACAATTAACTCAAAATCTCAAATCCAAATAAATGAGAAAACAGCAGAACAAGAAAAAAGGATGAATACTCGTGAAAGACAACAGCGAAGAAGAAATCTAGTAATATATGGTCTTGAAGCAGCTACTGCTTCTTACATATTATTTCGATCTAGAAAAAGAAATTTCAGAAGTAATAAACAATAAATTAAAAATAAAATGCGAAGATCGGTACGTAGAATAAATTTGAAAAGTAAAGCCTAGAAGGTACGTTAGCCCAGTAATTGTTACTGTTGTAAATATGAGACCAAATACAAAATTCTAGGACACAGGAAGGTACTAAAAGGATTAAAGCTAATTATAGACGAGGACTATCAAAATCATCCTTCAAGAAAGGAAAGATATTGGAACAAAAAGAACCAAAGATGAACAACAAAAAGCCGAAAAGAGACACCGATCGGTAGGTGAACATCAAACCAACGCACAAGACTCGCGTAAAAATAAGAAAAACGGACCAGAATTGGCACAATAAGTAACGGATCCTCACTTGATAGAAGCAAACTCTCAACAAGAAATAATAGGAAACGAACCACGAAGCAGATCTGGAAGTGCAAGTTCATCCCGTTCGATAAATGAAAATGAAGGGCCGGCAATTTAATGGAACAAAAGAGGCTTACACGTTGACGACACAAGCTATGGCCACGAATAAAGGTTTAGATATAAGAAAAGGGAAAGTATCATAGCCTAGAATTCTGGCCAAGAGGGGAGATAGAGACCAAAAACACCCCCCCCCCAATTTACAGAAGTTATTATAAAGAGAAGGAATTCAATAAAACACGGACACCAATAGCAGAGGCTGGTAAAACTAAATGGATTCCAAAAGACGGAGAAAGGTCGATCAGCAAACTGGTCGGATGAATTAATAAGAAAAGCAAAAACGTGTAATACTAAAGAATGAAAGATTTACTACGCGAAATACAACACATAAAGGAAAACATGGCAGCAGAATTACATCAGACTCAACAAACTGCTAAGGAAGATGACATATCAATAATCCCCCACGATCAATATAGTACACCTACATTCATACCGCTGTAGAAAAACAATACACCCGTACAACTAACATCATTAATACAAATTGCCATACCTATGGAGTATACACTACTGCAACACCCTAACCTACCAGCAAAAATCACTAGCACACATTCATACTGAACACACCCCAATTGATATATATATATATATATATATATATACATATATATATATATATATAAATGAACATAAACATAAACATGAACATGAATGAACATGAACATGAACGTGGACATGGACATGGATATGGACATGGACATGGACATGGACATATCCATGGACGTGGACATGGACATGGACATAGACACAAACATGGACATGGACATGGACGGAGTAAGAAGAACCAACGAAACCTAAAATGCTAATGCATTGATAAAGGCGCGTAGGGTTGTAATCTAAATTATGAATTCTTTCGATTTTTTGTCAATACCTGCAAATCTCTAAATGTTATGATTTACATGTCCTAAGTGTTATGTTCCACAGCCAAACTTCATCAAAAATTTTGTTCATTATACTGCTTAATGTAACAATGCAACAATGGAGGGATAAATAACATCGTTAAGACAGCCAGGGGCGCAATTATTTATAGAATTGGGTTTTTATAATTCCGTAAATGTCGGCGTTTAATTTTATCGAATTAAAGAACCGCTGTGAAATAACAAATTCTATTATTTATCTATAAAACATTCGTTTTTCTGCCGATCCGATAGGGTAAAAGATTTTTTGTATGAAATTTCTGGATAATCGCAGTCATGCCTGCCAGGTTGTAGGTTCATAAATTGAGAAAGCTCGGAATTCGGCATTTTATGCCCCTTCGATTTTTCTTCTCTTGCTTAGGAATTTTGAATTATTTTGAAGCGCGTGCCTTTCGTCATTTCTTGTCCTTACATTTTTGCGCAGCTGTATCGATTATCTATTCCTCGTTATTATAATTATTACAGACGCCGAACCGAAAGCGAGAAATGTGTTTTAGACGGCAAGTTCCATGTCGATTCAGCGGTGCAGCTTAATTTATTTACAACTGACGTGTAAACCAAGCGCCCATGTTTGTCTATCGAGAATTTACATGCAGGTAGCTGTGGAAGTACTTATTAACAACAACACTACTACGGTATATAAATACAGAGTGTCAGCAGGGGCAGTTCGATGGGGCGTTCGGTGATAACGGTAGATGCTAGCAAAAGCATTATCGGGTTTGAATTGTTGACGGAGAACTGCCCAATCATTGTGATATATTGGTAGTAATTCATTTGGAAATTACGTACATCCGTCGTTTACAGGAAAATACTCATTCACGTTAGTGGCTAAACGGCAAAAAGGGTTCAAATCTAAGTGGAATTTTCGAGAGTTGTTAACCATGCGAAAGCAACTTGGGTTAATACGCTTGAAATTCGGCACTTCACGGAACAATAGAAAGTAGGGACACGTTTTCAGTAAACACTCATTAAATCAAAATTCAGTTCCACCTCGTTTTTGCTATATGTATATGAACAACCTCATATGGGACCTTCTATACGTAATATATTAAACCAAATATTTTGTTCATTGAAAAGATCACGAATCTATAATATATTGTAACTTCAAGTGGGATCCTGTTAAAACATAAATAAGAAATTCACATTCAGTTTTGGAAATATTGAATGGATTATGTTCGATTGAGCATGATCTCGTTCCTTCGCATTAACGGATATGGATCGTCTATTGGAACAATTCTAACACGTCAAGTTCATGAGATTTTGGAAATTGAAACGAGAACCAAATATAGACTGTTGGAACTCGAAATAATTATAATAATTTATTACGCTATTCGTCACGTTAAACCAATATTGCTTAGGGGAACGAGAGAGATGATAAAGACCCACATTTAAACCTTATGACAACTTTGTGAACAAACCTGGTTACTGAAACAGCAAGTACGAAAAATACAAGAAACATCTAGTACTGTACACAGTTTTCTCCTATTTATAATAGTGTATGTTTGGTGTGTGCTTGATGTTGTGTGTTTGATGTGTGTGTGTTTGATGTGTACGTGTGTGCGCATGAGCCCGCCGGCGCAAACATGTTAATATTCTAATATCACAATTACACATTATAAAATCATGTCAAATTCCGTTGTTAAAGTAATTGTTTTACTAACGTTCCCAATTTTGCTTCTCAGATGAAAATGGCAACAAACAATTTTACATTTTCCACAAATTATTTTTCCACGTGAAATGAGCGTAATCACATGTAAATATACAGGGTGTATCAGAAATAGGTACAAATATTTAAACCAGTAACAGATTGGCTCAACTAGAATTCAGTAGTACTATTCATTTTTCAAAAATTATTAAGTTTATTTCTTTGAATTAAAAAATAAAATAAAATTTTGTTTGAGAACTGCCGATGATACATATAAAATGCATTTAAGCGTTAGAAGGTTATTAACTAATTGTAAAGTACCAAAGTGGCAAACACGCAAAACCTTGTCTGGCTTGTGATAACAACAACAGACTGAGTAGATATTACTGACCTACCTAATAGTATTGGTTTGTGGCAGGTGATTAGAAATTTTTTAGCACTTCTATGTTATTATCCTTTGCATAACAGGTCTTTGAACTCAAATTTTTGTTATTATCATGCGGTACTTAAACAATTTTGGGTGAAATTTTCAATTATTATTTTCACATATCTTAAAGGTCCCATTGCCAAAGAAATTTTTTTTTAGTTTGTATATATTGTAGTCTACCATCGGATTTAATATTTGTACCTATTTCTGATACATCCTACCCTGTATACCTAGTAAGTGTACCTATAAACGGTTAAAGTTAACGTGAAATGGTTTTATCAGAAGTGGTAGTCTTAACAAAATAAGTACTTACAGCTAAAGGTCAGTACACCGAACTAACAAATGTAACAATCTATACTCAAAAGACATACATTAATGCAAAATTGTATAGGACATTCAACTATAAGAAAAGAGGGTTTGTTTGTCCGGTTTAGGAAGTTTTGGCGCGGCCGGTTTGGTGCAGACCAATTTCGGTGCAGGGACTGTTGGGTGACGGTTGGGCACAAAGAATTCTTGAGCGCAGGGACATTTGGGCGCAAACATATATTAGCGTGGTTTATGTTATGAAAACGTTTGTGCTATTAATAAAATTGCTGAATTATCAAATTTTATTAATAAATACAATCGATGAAATAACTTATTTATTAAAAATATCTTCACCAAACTTTCGGAAAGAAGCATTCTTAAATATTTTTTATGCAGAAATATTGTTGTATTTATGTTATTTAATCAGAAAATTACTATTTATAATTGTAACATGCTACAAATGTTTGCAATTTGTTACGGGGGTCAATCGCGCTTCTTCGACGACCCGTAACCAGATGGATGGAAAAGGCCCACAGCTTAGTTCAGAGGAGTAGGGGGAGTTCGTGAAAATCGCTTATGGAAGAAAATCTTTAGTTGTGTACAGGGTAAGTCAAAATAAATGGGCGCCACCTTCCAAATCCAGCTGTCTGTAGGTCCTCGTGGAAGGCCGAGAAGCGAACAGCTTACGGGTATGGAACCTACCTTTATTGTGCCTCCTCCTATATATTTAAAGCTTGCAAAATTCTTACACACAAACAAGTACAAAAGACACAATAAGAGGCAGTAACCTTTTAACACTCATATAATTAAACGGTTAAAAATGACAATACAAGAAAATGACAAGTGATAACGCTATAAGTTTGAATTACATAATTTTAATTTTTGAACATTCAGAAAGAAAACTCGCAGCCACTGGTGCAACGAGATTTACGTTTTTCATACAGCTACGTACACCAGCAACGCTGAAGTTCACAAAAATAACACAGAATATAATCTGGTAGTTTTAAAATAAACAACTAACAACACATATGGCGACTGAAGATCACTGTTTTTTTTGTATTTACATGAAGTTAAATTTGAAGTCTGCAAGTTAACGCGAGCAAAAAAAGGTTTCTTTATCACAACACAAACCTGGGCTCTTACCTTGAATTCCGGTGGATGGCTTAAAACGAGGTAGGCACAATGTAACGGCGATTTCCAGATGCAGGGCCAAAAAAAGAGAAGGAAGACAACGTTGATTTTAACAGGCTGTTAACGTTGAACGAAAGACAGCTTTTCGAACGATGGTATAAAAAAATAGCCGCAGAGGGACGGGAGCTGGGCTTCGAAATTAATCCGCCCAACGGCAAACGGTCAATTCACCAAGAATTGCCTTTACCGGGGTTGAATCCAGTGTTTTCTATAAATCCGGCAGTAGTCGATGGTCTGTTTATACCTCTTGGTAAAACAGCGAGACGAAACACACATAACGGATACCCCTCGAAAAAAAACCCAAAAGTCGCCCCTGCAGCACTTAACGTAATTACGGTTCCCGATTAATGAAACTTTCGGGGAACCGGAGTCATCAGAGATCGAAAATTGACTGACTTAAAAACGCAACGGGAATCTCCATTCCCCCAAAAAATTGCACCATATTACAAAGTAACATGAAATGTTCTAGAATAAAAAAACCACGACTCCCGAGGTCAACACTTCCGAGAATTTGGTCGGTAGAAAATCAGCCTACAAAGAGAACGTTTAAGGGATTAACGGAACTGGCCCTTCGTAACTCAAATTTAGAAAGACAAAACAAAATAGCGAAACGGTAACCCAAAATAAGACTGCAATTAAAATAATGTTATTAATTCTTACGAAGAGGCAAACAAATTACGGAATTAATTCATATAAAGCGGCAAATGTGAAACAAACATAACAAATTAATAATTGCTTTTCAAAACGACAGTTGGCATGTGGAAATACGTATAAAGTAGTACAAAACACAAATAATACCTACTGAAATTGAGATTATTTTTATTTTTAATATATAAATATGAATTGCAGAAAAGTAAAGCAAGAAACAATTAACAAATTACCATACTTCCTACCTCAAAATATACCGTACGTTAATGAAAGTACTGACACACCTTCATACATATTTTTTATTATTAAAATTAAATTGCATTCTGAGGAGCGTGTTTTATTTGATATTATGTCTATTGTATTTCTTCGATAGTTTCCCCTTCACCCAGAATAACTACAATTTGCTTACACAGGGTGGCATAATACTGCGATTTTGTTGTGTTGTGTTTATTATAGCCGCTTGGAGAAAACTTTAAATACAAAAGTTGTTTGTTTGATTACTGTGCATAACATAAAATGGTTGACTATACAGGGCGTTTTGTTTTGGTTGGACAATGGGCATCTTCTTTATTTTAAATAGAACATCTTATATATTATTACATTTTTGATTTTTTTTTCTATCTTTATAACGATATAGGGTCTTAGGTATCTGTAGCTAATGGTTTCCGTAATTATTAACTCTTCTTAACTTTTGAAAAAATAACGATCTGTCTTTAACAGTTAGTAAAGATCCATTAAGAACCACAAATTTAATCGATGCATACAGTCATTGTAACAATATTTAAGAAAAAGTTAATTATTACGGAAACCATTAGCAATAAATACCTAAAACCCTATGTCGTTGTAAAGATAAAAACTAAGAAATCCAAAAATGTAACAATATGTAGGATGTTCTATTTAAAATAAAGAAGCTGTTCGTTGTGCCGCTACAACAAAACACCTTGTATAGTCAGCAATAAAGTTTGCGTTATGCACAGTAATCAAACAAACAACTTTTGTATTTAACGTTTTCTCCAAGCTGTTATAATAAAGGCCGCGCCAAAACGTCCGGTTTCTTGTCTATCTAACCAGATATCTAAAGTAAACTAGAAGATATTTTGACCATCCATTATATATTTAAATCTTTATAATCTGACACTGGCTAGAAGCAAGTATCGACAGAAATATAACGGACACTAGTTAAACCTGTGGTCTACTTCTCACGTTTGTGATGATACAATTAGGTGCATTACGTGCAGTCTGCTCGATATAGGTTACCTTCTGTATGTATTGTATGTATTATATGTGTAACTTTTTTACAAGTAGGACAATTTTTCATTTGATAGCTCTCAAACAGTAGTATTATACTGCGCTTAAAACATTTTGGAACTACTTGTAATAATTTTAAAACTTTTGAATTTTCGACGTATGTTTCGCAAACGTGTCGAAGGATTTTACTAACTTTTGAACTTTGATAGAGGCGTGAGAGACCAGCAAATTTAATTTTACATGTTAACTAAACTCAGCTTACGGGAGCCACTATGAATTATTGAAAATTTAAAATATAATACATTATCATTCCAAACTACAAGAAATGTCGTAACTATTTTTTAATAATTATTTTTAAGAACGATGTGAAAAGGTAAGACTCTGGAAGTCCTATGAAGCTACGCCTATTTTTTTATTTATTGGCAAACCTTGTCTCTGAGGCCTTGCATAGATTTTCGAAAATTTTATGTTTAGTACCTTATAGATGCTTGTTTTGCAGTAAAGGTATGCAGTTTATGCTACAGCTATAGCTGTCTACAATCTAACAAGCATTGCAAGGCTATGCACGCTCTTACCGATAATTTCAAAGCTATTTGAAAAACTATTACTCAGAAGGCTCAAATCAATAATAGAAAGAAAATAACTGATACCAACATACCAGTTTGATTCCGAAACCAACATTCAACTGTAGAGCAAGTTCATAGGGTAATAAATACCATAGAGGAAAGTCTGGGAGCAAAAAAGTCTGCTCAGCAATCTTCTTAGATGTTGCCCAGGCTTTTGATAAAGTATGGCACTAAACTAGAAAAAATCTGCCTAAACAATTTGATGAACCTCTGAAGACTTACATCGCAAACAGACTATTTAGAATTAAGCAAGAAGAGGAATACTTCGACTTATAGGAAATTAAGGCAGGGGTACCACAAGGCAGTGTACTGGGGCCAATAGTATACCTATTGTACACCAACGACATCCCGTCAACCAATGAGATAACAATAGCCACGTTTGCAGACGACACTGCAATACTAGCGGTAGGCGTAACTGAAGAAACGGCAAAAACATTACAACAAGCCACAAATCAAGTGGATAAATGGACACAACGATGGAGAATAAAACTAAACGAAATCAAGTCGGTGCATATCAACTTCATGAACAAGAAGGATGATTATGTGCCAGTGACACGCAATAACAGCATCATACCGGATGCTAATACAGTTAACTATATTGGAATGAACTTGGATGCCATACTATGATGGAAAGAGCATATAAAGAAGAAAATAGAAGAACTAAATATAAAATATAGAAAAATGTATTGGCTACTGGAAAGAAACTCACAACTTTCAATACATAACAAGTTACTTTTGTAGAACCAAGTTTTAAAACCAGTATGGAAATACGGTTGTCAACTTTGGAGCTGAGCCAAGAAAACTAACATTAAACAAATTCAAAATTTCCAGAATAAAGTGCTGAGGAATACCGTAGATGGAGTCTGGTACGATCGAAACAGTAACATCCACAGCGATCTAGGGATAAAAACTGTTACGGAGGAACTAAAGGACGTTGCCCAGAATCATGAAACCACGTAAACGTCGAGGTAATCGAACTTCTCGACAACACAGATCTAGTGAGAAGGCTCAAGAGGACCAAACCACTTGAGCTACTGTAAAGGGATCTGAAGGATTCAGTGAAAAAAGCAGAGCAAAGTGAAATTGTAACACACAAGAAAAGTGTTGCAAAACAGAACTGAGAGGACACCAGTGGGTGAATTCTTAGCATAACCATTTAGTTAATTTAAGTTAAATCAAAGTTGCTGGTCAGTCTTTTAGACTAGTTGCGATGTGATACCTTATAATTAAAAAAATTGCACGGGTAGAACATTTTTGTGCAGCCAAGAGATATGTTTATGTAATTGATGTCTACAGTTTAGTTGATCAAATTTTTTTATTGCAACGGTTTAATATCTCTATTTAGTTTATGTTATTGTGTGAAATCAGGGGGTTAACATGTTGCGTTTTGGAACGAAATTAACCATATTTCACGGACTATACGCAAATGCCAAATTCTATTGTAGTAGTGAAAAGTTTATCTCTAAAATGTGGAAAGTTTCTTCAATATTTTTTTTCATAAAAAAAAATTCGAAGTCTTTTGATGGAATACCCTAAGCAAAAAGAATTAATTGTGAGCCATTTTAACGGCTCTGAAGAAACTCCTAAATTGGTTTGGTTCATCTGCTGAACTGACGTAATAGAATATTTTTGTTCAGATTAATATGACAGGCAATATCATGAAAGGGTAAGCCGTTCGAAAGATGAGAGAGTTGATTAGCCGGCTTTTGCTTCAGTGGGGAGTGTTTGTTTTTGGGTTCCGATTTTAGTGAATCAAAATACAGGCTTTATGGCATAAAGTGGGGTCTAGGAAAGAGATTCGGATAGAGATTCGAGTCTTTTGGACGTGGGGCGGCTTCCTGATGGAGGTCGATACCCAAACATGAAAGCCGCCTAGTTGAGCGCGCACTCAGATGAGAGCGCTTTCGTCGGGACGCGCTCTCTAACGGCGGCGTCGCGACGTCCAGTCAGTGTTGCGAGACCCGCCGCCTCCTCCGCCAGTTGCCTGCACGTCATCTTTCCCCGCCGTAGTTCAAAACGATTTGTCGTAAACCTTTGCTCCTAGAAATCTGGATACCCACGTTAGCACAAAACCACGCAGTGTAACACTATAGTTATTTGATAGTAGGTGTTCACGTGCTCCATTATACTATGCATTATTTTGGAAATAAGACCTTGGATTGTAATTAAAATATTTTCTCACTTTCGTCTGGGAAAATTTATATTGTGCGAACCTTCGAATCTGACGACTTTTCCGGCCCGAAAGAAGAAGTCCTGTTTGGCATTAACTATGAAAAGCAAACATTGAAATTTTGCACCGTGATTTATAAGGCAGGCGTGGCAAGTTCCGGCATCTAATAGTGGTTGCGACGGACACGGAACGAACTGCGTGCCCCTGGTTACTATTTACTATTTTTAAGATATGCACCTTGTGGGTGGTGAGTGGTGAGTGAACGTGCATGGGCGCATAGTCGGCATCTTCGATGGGGGTCCGCGTGCTGAAATGCCTGTTGGTCGTTGCCGTGATTCTCTGTCTTACAGGTAACAATCTTTTCATTTTGAGATTGTATATTTAACATCCACCTCTAATTAAAACCGCCGGTTACTGAGTTATTTAGTTTGATTTTTTGGGGGGAAATGTTTAATACTCACAAACTCGCATCGCTGGCGTCAAATTTATTTTTCAGAGTCCCGAAAACATTTCGAGCATCTGTAAACTTTAGGGTATCGTTAGGAGAATGTCAGTTTTAATGATTTTAAAAAATTAGGTTGTGTATAGCTCGGTTAGTTTGCATGTCTTAGTCGACATAGACAAATTTTCCATTAGAATGTCCAGTATATTATTATATTATACAAGTTTGTGACAGCAGCTGGTCGGCGCGTCGTTTATTAGCAAATTTGTTCTGGTTTAGACGCATTAGCTTGTCACCACCAAAAGTATACCAGGCTGGATACGAATTGAGCTTTAATACAAAATTCAAACATAATCTATCAACAGTTCTAGCGATAACTTTGCCAATCAACAAGAGTCGGTGTGCGTTTCCGTAGATAACATATAACGAAACCGCGAACCTAGGATACCATTTCAATCAACTAATCAGTTGGTGTTGATTCAGGAGCTTCGTTACTTCGAATTTCTTCCCCCAAAGGGAATTAAAATTATTTTCCGCCGTATAAATTCTTTGATCTGCATATAAACCGCGGATAAGTTACCAACGCTGTTATTTACGACCGATTTCCGATTTAAAATTTGGAAACCTCGCGAAAAATAAACTTTATTCAATTAATCAGCTTTTTAATCATTTTACGAAGTCCTTCGAACCAAACGTTAATTGTTTAACACTCTAATGCGGCCCATTTAGATTGGAAATTGTGCGAAACAAAATTGCATTTGTTTGCAGGTTTATGAAACTTTTCGCGTTTGTAATGCAGATGATTCGCTTTTATTCGTTTTTGACAGTTTTGATAAACAGTTTGGAAGGCTTTCTGGAATGTTGCAGTTTGCGTGAATCATGCAAATAGTAATACAATGTAGTTCAAATAATTTATAAACAAGCAGTGGAGAGCACAACGCATTGACGCCATAGAAATGGTTTTGGGTAAACTATAAAATTCGATCCCGCTTCCTTGAGCCCTCGCGGGATGCTTGCGATTTATTTAGAGCAGTAGATCAGTGGTAAGATCTAAGGAGGGACAAACTACACTCTTTTAGATTTCCTTAGTGCACGATCGAGATACAGCCAAGTTATATGAACTAACAAAGGGTCTACCCTTTTGGATTTGATTGCTAGGTACTGCCAAATAATGCAAAATACTATTTAAAATAGATTAGATTGAATTTAGTGGAAATGTGATATATCGAAAGATATAGATGTATTATATTGATAACTTTTATTCAAATATATGTGTGTTATCATGCTATAAAGTTGACTTTCATTTTTGAATTCAAGGCATTTCTTCCATTAGGGTTTCAATACATTTTTACAGCTATAATTAATTGGGCAGCTGTATTAATACGTATAAACAAATTAGTCCTGTTTTGTATTTAGTCAAAAATAATGAGACGTACACATTTTAAGCTAATTATCCGAAATCGATACGAGAAATCTTGCGATTCTCTTGAGAAGTGTGTAGTAACAATTATTTCTGGAACTTAAGAACTTATATGGTATCATAATGAGAAATTTTAAGTACAGTAATTCCATATTGTTTGCACAAAGCATTAGCGATGTAAGTTTTCTCGAGAATTTTACTCCTGGGAACTTTCCTGGAATATTCTCGCTTCCGGAGAATGTCCCAGGAGGCACGTTGTTAGTTGTTGCAGAAAAATCCCCTAATAAAAGTTAGAATTAAGCAATTTTTAATTTTCCCGTAGAAAATGAAAATCGTTAACAAAGTCGCTAAGCTGGGGACTATAAATCAATAAACGTTTCTGTGCGGTCTTATTTACATACATCTATAGCTCGAAAGGAGTGCTCTGTGTTAAATTGAAACTTATACATTCTAAATGTGTACCAAGTATACACTTTAATACCGAGTGTAGCTCGACTCCAGCAAAGCAACAGCTTATTCAAATGCTATTCAATTTTTAATTCAGTAAGATTTTAAAACCTGATGAGTAAAAAAGGGGCTCTATTATTTATCGCATGACGTTTCAATCATAGAGCAAAACAAATATTTCATGTTTATGTTATTAAATATAAGTGTAAAGTTCTGGAAAGCCTTCTGGTAATATACCAAATAATTTTATGAAGTAATGCATTTATAACTTTAAAATTATATTTTAAAAAAGGATAATGCTGCGGTATGTTTTGATTTTTTAGACGGTATTTTACTTTGATGTATGCACCGACGTTAATATTTCAAACATCACAATGTAGCAATATTTATGCACCCAAATGCTTTGAAGCTCTGTATGGGTAAACAATCAAATTGAATGGTTTGAAAAACTCTTACTAAAAACATGTCAGTTTGGAAAATGGCAGTATATTGATTCACATATTTAGGTGCTTTGAAGTAATGTGTGTGTGTTTATGAAATTATTAAGGGTAATTACTTAAATATAGGTTTACAACTTCCTATAATGAAGGAATTTCGCAGGTTTGAAGCAGATATCAAAATGTTCTATTTGTTATAGTTGCCTTTCTTTTTTGCCTATTGGATTCAGATATACACTTTACGTCGAAAATAATTTTTACGGAAATTACCTATACGGAAATCTCTCGCTCACTCAGCTGTACACATTTTATTTGGTAATTTCTAATTTAAATAACGAAGTTATGGCAATGAAACTGAAAATCCGTTTTGATTTAATAATGTGTTTGTATTTATATTAATCTTGCTTAATGGAAATGAAATAATATCATATAACTTTGCGGTCTGGAAACAGTTTTCGCAATTGTTATTTAAAGTTTACATTCGGAAATGTAGATAAACTAAAAAATTAACTTGCGCTGCTCGTTATAGAAGAGGAATAAATATGCGTTAATAACAATGACAGGCAAATATTGACAGATTTCCTACTCAGGCTTTTCCGTCTCTTCTTCGAGTAACCTGAAGCTGTTCTTATTGTTTAACATACCGAGTAAATTAGAACCCTATGTTTCTCGATTACCAATTGTCCGTCTTTTTTATTACTTCTTCGCAAGCGCTTCGCTTCACGTAACGGAGATATTTGCAATAAGTTGAAGCTTAATTGTTTTTCTGCTGGATTTCGATGTACACGCCATTTTCGAGTTTTAAGGGGATCCTAAACCGACCTGGAAATTCAGAATTAAATGTAATTATGTTACTTTCCCTGTCCTTTTCGGGGTTTAGGGCCGCTTGCGCTAGAAAGTAAATTGCAGCCAATATAAAAGACAATGTGTGTAGTATACTATAAAATACATTTGTTGGCATCGTTTGGATTTTAAGAGATTTAGATATATTTTAACATAGGGTGTCCCATAACGTGAGGTCACTACTTCACATACATATAGGAGAGGTGAAAAGAAGTCGAAAACAAAGAGTGGTAATTTTCTCTAAATCGACTATTAAAGAAGTTATGGCCTGTTTTAGTTAAATACTAAGGCAGCCGAAACAATAAATTATATTAAGTGGTTTTGATACAAACTGCCTACGTTACTATGGACATCATATTATTTACTTGTATGTCAAAGAGTAAAGCACCTTAAAGTTGATTTCTCTGGTTGCGCTTATTAACAGTGTTGATATTAATGACTTCTACAACGCGAGAATACGCCGATATTCATTACATGTACGGTTTTTGTGATGGAAACCCAGTAGCAATTGCTCGAGAATATGGGTTGAGATTTCCAAATCAGCGACTACCAGAATCCTTATAGTTATAAAAATAAAAATAAATATTGGCTTTTCTGAAATTGTATATATTTAATAAATAATAATTTAATACTCTTGTATTTTGAAAACTGTTTACTTTAGGACATAACTTTATTAGAATTTTTAACTATATTTGCTATAAAGATTACGTACACGATGTAGTGACCTCACGTCGTGGGTCATCCTGTATTGTATTCTTAAAGGGTGATAGTTTATGAGGATAACAAGAATTTATACAATCAAGTCTTTATATGTATCAAGGCTTCAAAAAAAGCTGATGTTCAGCGGGCTGTGGAATGAAAAGTCACGTCTTTACTAAATTAAAGAATGTTTATGATGTCAGATAAATTAGTTATCTTTTTTTTATACGAATCTGACAGATAGTTATAATGATTTTAAATACATTTCAAAGAGCATTCATTATTGAATGTTACTTTCGGAACGGCTTTCAAGTTGGCGGAGAATAGACCTATTCGATTCCTCCTTGTTTTGTGGAATTCCGAGAGAGGTATCGCAACGAAATTATTACATACCGAAAATTTTATGCTTTGGTTAAGAATTTAGTTAGCAATTTTCGAGAAACTGGAAGTGTTGGAAGGAAAGAAGGGTCTGGTAGGCCAAAGAAGATAGTACCTGCTTTAATTGAAACTGTAAGACAACGAATTGACGAGGCTCCAAAAACACCCATTAGACATTTAAGTCAGCAAGTTGATAATTTAAGTTACGGTACATGCCACAGAATATTGAGACAAGCTTTGCATCTGCATAATTACCGATTTATTTCCGTTCAGGAGCTTTTAGAACAGGATTATCCAAAAAGAGTACAGTTTTGTCGTTGGCTTTTGGATAATCTCATTGCGGAGCAGTTAAATTTAACCTTTTTTACCGACGAAACCTGGTTTGTATGTTAATTCACAGAATATGCGGATTTGGAGTAGAGAATCCACATGTTACAATTAAAGCTCACCTTTATCCACAGAAAATAGGAGTCTGGGTTAGAATAAATTGTCGTAGGTTAGTTGGGCCAATATTTTTCGAGCAGCAAGGTACAGGAACGAATTATTGCAACCTTTCTTCAATGAACTTCACGCTGATGAGCTACGGGATGGTTTTCTGCAACAGGATGGCGCAACAGCTCATGCAGCTGCAGATACTATTAATTTTTACGCGAATATTTTGATGACCTAATCAGTAGTAGGAATACTGCAACACCATGGCTCTCTCGCTCTTGTGATATTACTGTTTTGGACTTTTTTCTATGGCCCTATTTGAAAAACTCCATTTTTAAAACTGCAGTTAATGATTTAAACGAACTGAAACATAGACAGAAAACTGTCAATTATTACAAAATGTTTTTGAAGGTATGAGAAGACGATTTCAGAAATGTTTGGAGGAAGAAGGCAGACATTTTCAACATTTGTTGTGATCATTACATTAGTTCAGGTTTATTCATTTCTTTTAGTGTTGCTCAATAAAAGATTTCTACTTTTAAAAATGACGTTTCATTATTATTTAATTCCAGCTAACACAACCTAACCTGAAATTGACATCATAAACATTACTTTAGTCTAGAAAAGACGTGACTTTTCATTCCACAGCCCGCTGGGGATCAGCTTTTTTTGGATCTCTTGATATATCATAAATATATTATGTTTTTAACGTAGTTTGGCATTTTTCGTATCCATTTCTGTTACTTTTCCGGGATCTTGAATGGATGGCAATAGAAAAGGCTAGTTCTAGTTAATTTTGGGTCGCTTTAGCACCCTCTTATTAAAATACCTTTATGGTATAATCGTTAACAAAATAGAATTACATTTTTCTTAAAGGAGAGTTGGCACACAATGTTTATTTATACAAAACGAAACGGAAATACCTAATTCTTTAGCTTCATTTAATATAATTCTTTTGTAGAACCCATGTATTATGTTAAATTAGAATGTACTTTTCCCTTATATACCCATTTAATTGAAAAGTAAATGTGTGATTTAGTATCAAGTGCATTTGAAAATGGAAGTTCGCGTGAGCTTGATGATATAATAAATAAAAAAATTAAGGGCAGAACGCCTTTTAGCTAAACGGAACGCTAACGATATTCGTAAATCGCTCGCGATAATAAATCCTAATGTAAATCCGCCTTAATAAAGATCTATGTGTGTGGGTTTTTTGTATCAATTACGTTCAAAACACAAATCAAATAACAATAAGCGAAATATGTCGCTTAGACTTCTGCATACTAATAATAATTGTCTGTGCATACAAAAGCAAATTGCTTTTATAGATACTTCAGCGTTCCATCAGATCACCATAGTCATAAGCTATCAAAATTAACGTTTTCCAAATCATTGATATGTGAGCCTGATATTTACATAATTTTATTAACAGGAAACGAAAAATAACATTTACAGACATTTTAGTATTTATGAGTTGGAAAGCAAATTTTAGGAGTTGACATAGTTAAAGGCGTACTTTCATCATTTATGTCAATAAGATGCTAAGTTTAAAATTTAAACAAATTTTTTTAGGGGAAGACTATATTTTAGAGGTTGAAATTGCCACAAGGGTAGTTATACATTCCCTTCGTGAATAGGTATAACATATGAAATTTTAACAAATGTTTACATTTTATGGGTTGGAATATGTATTGTACGAGCTGTAATAAGTTAGGGACACTTTTAACATGATTAACTAAATAACATCCAATAAATGATATTTATACTGTAAAGCAGTGTTCCCATACTTTTTTAAAACGTGACCCCTATCGGCCAACTTTTTCTCGTGAGAGAAAGGTCTCTTGTAATGCTCAACTTCATTTAGAATCAGTGGCCAACTGATGTCATCTATTATCAAGTAGCGCAATTTATTTAGCTGTTCTCCGTTCTCCGTATTTCCACCATATTGAGGAGGGTGTTAGATGGCCTTGGAATAATCTGGAAAATCAATTTTGCTTTATATAAGTAGCGGACCGCGATAAAATTAGTCATTATTTCAAAATTGTATGCTGTACGGCCGACTGTGTGTTGAGTGCAATAGATCGATAACAAATATTTAATGTTAGGGATGAGCTAAACTTCTTCTGTTAAAGATGTGTGAAAAAATGGTTATTAGAATCTCATGCGTCTGGCAGTGACAATGATACAAAGAAAAAAAGATTGTACAACGATGAATATCTCAGATACGGAGTTATCGTTATTTCCCAGAAACATTAGCGCGTACTTCTGTGGCCAAAAGAAAGTATGAAGCGACATTTAAATACCAAACATCCAGACAAAAGAGAAAAGCTTGTGGAATTCTTTGAAAGAAAGCTACACGCCGACCACGACGAGCACGCCACTTTTACATCAGCAACCACTACTAATGAAAAAGTACTACTATCAAATTATCGGGTTGCATTTCGCATTGAAAAAATCAGTAAGTCACATACTGCTGTTGCTGAAGATCTGATTTTACTAGCAGCTGCTGAAATGGTGCAAATAATGGTTAGTGAAAAAGAGACTGACAAGCTGAAAGCAATACCCTTGTCCAATAATACTGTCAAAAGAAGAATAAGTGACGTGGAAGCAGATATTCGAACAAAAGTTGTTAAAAATATTAAGATGTGCACGTACTTCTCATATCAGAGGTCAATACCACCGGTAAATATTTATTCCACACTTTCATATACAGTACTGATAAGTACGAGATTGACTGGGCAAAATACAAGATTGACTGAGCAAAATGCGTTGCTATATGCACTGATAGCGCCAAGGCTATGACAGGACATCGATCTGTACTTACTGTCAGATTAAAAGAGATGATACCAAATGCTACATGGTTACACTGTTTTTTTACATAGAGAAGCTCTTGCATCAAAATATTTACCTTCTGAAATGGATTGTGTTTTGAAAAATGTCATTAAAGTGGTAAATTCCATCAATGGAGAAGCATTGCAGACTCGTATTTTTCGAAAAATTTGTGAAGGCATGGGTTCTTTCTACGCAAATCTTCTTTATCGCGCAGAATTAAGATGGCTTTCGGGTGGTAACGTCTTGAAAAGAGTGTTCCACGTAAAAGCGGAAATTCTGATGCACCTGCAAGATGAAAAACCAGAATATGAGAACATATTTTCCAATTTTCTTTAGCGTCTTAGGCAGGCTTTCTTTGCTGATACTTTTTAGCACTTAAATACTCTGAATAGCAGTTTGCAAGGGCGCGATCTTAACATAAGAACAGCCACGGACAAAATTTATAAAGACTCTTGGCTTCTGGTCAACTTCAACTTGAAAAAAAGAAGTTCGATTCATTCCAGTGCATTCAAGAACTCATGGAAGACTTAGTTAAGGATTATAATATGATAAATTCTGAGCACGTGTTTGCAGATATGCAAGTTTGTTTGCACAATTTTAAACAACAGCTCATTGTCTATTTCCCCAAAGAAATTCAAAACAGTTATGACAGCCACAATGGATTCTGATTCCGCTTTTAGACAATTCCGTTTTACAAGCTGTAATTTCGACAAAGCTGTAAAGTGTTTGGTGCCATTTGCATTTATTGAGAATTTTAATATTTTATGTTTCGTTATCGCGCAAAGGCATTTTGTTTTATATGGGATCTCCGCGATCCCCTAAACCTATATTGGACCCCCCAGGGGGTTACGACCCATAATGTGGAAACCACTGCACTGTAGAAGGTTTGAAAGTATATTGTATATCGTATTAAGCTAATATTTAATTGCAATGAGCAACATGTATGTCTTTCTAATGCTACTTCGTAAATTAGTCATAATATTAATGAAATAACAGGCAAACCTGCATTGATTGGAAAAAATGATGGCAAATAAACTTGAAAACAAATGTAACTCTATATATTTATGTCGTAATTCGGCATACCAAATTTCAAAAAAATCTGTACTGTAGTTGCTGAGCTTTAGACACATCCATATAGATAGCCATTTTATAGAAGTCCCAAAATACGTAATATCCCTCAAATATGTACACACACGCATACAGCCACACATTACGGTCCCATACTAGGAGTACGGCAAAGTAAAATTTCGAACCATTGTAGTCCCTAAAAGTTATTGTTATGCGTAACCAAAGACAAGACCCAAATAAAAAGCATTAATTGTGTATCTCTGATCCGCTCAAATTGAAATGATGAAAATCAAGGAACGGGAAAAAATGAACGTGGGCAGAAGTTTCCTCTTATTTACCGAGCTCTTGGGAATTTCGCTTGCATACTTGGGTAAAACTTATTATTTCTTGTAGGTAATTTATGTTTCTCCCTAACAAATCAGAAGTTGAGAAAATTAATCTTATTCCGTCTCGCTCTTCGAACGAATGACATAGTCTAGCCAGTCAAGCTTTTTCAAAATATAATAGATGTGTGTATGACAACCAGGACCGACGGCTTAACGTGTCATCTGAAGCACTTTCGGCTGCATTTACTCCGTTATCTTGGTCCGTCATCCAAGAAAGAATAGTTCTGCAATAATAATACCGAAAATTTTAAATTATCTTGCGGATTTAAATTTATTTCCTTTTTAGTGTTTTTTGTAGTATAATCTTTTTTTAAGGTGCCTTGGGCAAAGAAATTTTCAAACCAAGTTAAGATTTATTTAAGGCAAGGTAAATTGTCGGATTTGTATATTTTAATTCTGTTACATTCCTTGACTTTCACGAAAAAAAAATTGAAATTCCTAAAATCACTCTCATAGCCAATTTCTCAGATAGGGTAAAATGTTATAGTAGTTTTTCCTGTAATACATTTACCTTTTTAAGTATACGTGAGTGCGAATGTATAACTGCAAATATAAATATAGCTTATTGTATATCGTTTGATGTTGATGTGCGCAAAACAATCCTATTTTCAGATATCAATTGAATGATATCATTTATTCGACCTTTTCATAATCATTTCACGTTCTATACAATGTGTCAACATTTATATGTGTTTAAGCTAAACGTTTTGGCTAATTTGTGGTGAAGTATGTCATCAGTTGTATGAAAAATGAATGAAGCTGTAGTACGTATTAATTTTATTGTCATATAAGTATTTTAGCGTAAAATATTCATTCAAACCAAGCTGATGTAGAAACGCTTTGATGTTTTACTATAGAAATTTGTTTGATATTTACATTATTCGAACTGGTAGATTCACAGATTTGGGCGTGATAGTTTAAAGAGTCAATTGGTGTGAAGGTTGTATTGATACAGAAAGCAGCTTGCACATGAGCAAGATTATTTACATTTAAATGCATCCCGAAACACATTTAGGGTAAAGCTTCTCTAGCAAACTTCTTGAATGGTGCTGATTCAGTTCTAAGGAAATGCAATTTCCTGGTTATTGGACGCAACATGCACTTGTTCTTTTTGCGTGTAGAATCTTTCAGACGTCGAAATAAGAATTGCCACATTCTTATTTCAACTGTTTATGGTTGGAAGAGTAACCGATGCAATTAATGTGGTTTACCACCATATTTTCTTTATTATATACTTTGTTAGATTTAGAATTCGCGTTTATTTGAAGTTTATAAGAATATAGCGTTTATAACCATCCACTTTAGACACAGGAATAAACAATATTAGACAGTTTAAATGTTCTTGTGCAGCTAAATGTTATCTTAATAGAAATGGGGTTCACCAGTATAGCATATAACAATGTGCAAGAGGAAGTTAATATACATTTTTTGCAAATTCAAATAAGACTTTGAAAAACGAAAACATTAATATGATCATATTTCTATTTTGAATAAATTAAACCATTGTTTTGTAAATCTTACTACATATAACTGAATATTTTATTACAACGTAACATTGTTCCAGCATACATTTTGTACTGAAATATCATATGACTACATAAACATAAGACAAAAGAAATCCAATCACAGACAACCACAATATACATACATATTAAAATTCTATTTGCAAATTACCTGAATTCCGTATATAGTTCAAAATCTTTTCGAAATCATTTTTGGTACATTTATACTTGCACAGGTAGTAAATATACCCCCACTTAAAGAAACTGTATACACTAGTCTTATACGGAGATGTTGTCTAAATAAGGACGCAGTTTCTACATTCAGAGTCAGCTGATGGCATTGGCTATCAGGAAGCCCACATTCAATATACGCACGTTACGTCAAAATGAAAACAACAATCGAATGGGTTTAAATTTCAACTTTTTTTTAATTTAAACTAACCCGCTCATTGAGGTTATGCTACTCATGGTTCAGTTAAATAATAATCACTAATTTTTTTACATTAAATAACTATTGGTTTTCTTCTACCCTTGCATTACGGTTATTTATTTGGCACATAGTTTGATATGTTCTCAGAGGTGTTTTCACTTTAGTCGCAAATATATGTGTTTCTCTCCGATTGAGTAGTGGTTTATGCTAGGACAAGTATATGCACTGCTGAAGTATCTCTTGTAGTCTTTTTTAATGCTTAGTTCAAAGTAAAGATACCTGTTGCTCCATGTATTTGTTCATTTCGGATATACCATGGGGCGTTGAGTATTAAGCGGAGAACTATATTTTGGAAGATTTGAAGTTATTTTAGGTGGTTATTCGTGACGTTATTCCAGATGGGGAATCCATAGGTAAAAGTTAGTTAAAGTTTTGAATTATATATTACCGTGCCGCACCGAATTTTTAATGACTTCCTATTTAAGGTTGGATAGAGTAAAAATAATTTAGCATGGGCTTTGTTGATTTTTTGCTAATGTGATAGCATCAGGTTAGTTGTTTATCATGATAAATCCCAAGGTATCTTATTGCACTAGCAGCAGCGTTCCACGGGACTGGTTGGTTGGTAATTGTAATTTCAAGAGGATTTCTTACTTTTTTAAGAGCAAATATTTTTCTCTGATGTAGTTCCAATTTCCATTTAGAGAACCAGTTACAGAGTATATTGACACTGATCGGTAGGTTTACTATTGCTTGTTCCATACCGCTATCTTGTGTTGCTATAACGGTATCATCCACGAAAACATAGTTGAATCTTCAATTTCTGCATGCCATGCATGTACATGTTGAATAGAACAGGTTCAATAATAGAACCCTGTTGCACACCTGCCTGTATCGGTTTTCTTTCGGAAAGGACAGAGTTATCTGATATGGAAAAACATCAGTTAGAGAGCAACGATTGAATAATATGCAGAAGTAATAGGGAGTTCTGATATGAACTAGCTTGTATATTAAACCTTTGGTCCAAACCTTATCAACGGCTTGCTTTATATCAATGCGTGCTGCTGTCGCATATTTGTTATAGGCGAATTCCCTTCCTATATATTTAGTAATACGCTACAATTGGTGAGTGGTAGAATACCTTTTCCTGAAACCATATTGGAAGTTTGGCATGGTTATGTTTTCGTCATTGAAGACCAACAGTCTTATATATAAGGCTCTTGCAAAAACTTTCAAGATTGTAGGCAGAAGATTTATACGTCTGTAGCTTCCTACTTCAGATGGTTTTCTGCCTGGCTTGGGTAACAGTAATATATGAGCGTATTTCCAGGATTCTAAGAAGTAGCCTATTCGTAAACATGCGTTAACCGTTGTTGTTAACTATGCTATTACCTTACTTGCTAGCTGTTCCAATAGTTAGTTGCGAATTTAGTCATGTCCCCGTGATTTTCTGTTTGGTAGTGATTATGGTTTTAACTTCTTTTGTTGATATCGGTGAAATCTCCTGGAGTTACGGAAAAATTGGTTTGTTATTGTTGCTTGTATTTATATGTAGAGTCTTTGGGATCATCTGGTGAAGATTGCCACTTGATAGTCAACGAATAGTTTGCACTTGTCTTCATCTGATGAGTAAGTTTTATTTTCTTATTTGACTGTTGCCATTGTGTGTTGTTGCCGTACTATTCGTTTAGTCGTTCTCGGCATTATAGGATTGCTAGGTTCTAGGTCTTAGGGGCCTCGGTGGAGTAGTGCGGAAACGCACTGCCACTCTAGGTCAAGCGAAATTCGGTCCGATCGGTTGAGGTAACGAATCCTGACTGGAGCCGCATTTCTTTTAGTTAAGTTTAGGGTGCATGCTGCATGAATGTTTAGTATCTAAGGGACGCCCGCACCCCCCTGAAGTAATGCGACAGCGGTTTCCAGGGGAGGAACGGTAGTATGAATGAATGAGAACAAAAAAGGTTCTAGGTCTTGTATGTACTTTTTGTAAAAATTATGCTGGTCGAGTTGATAGTTTATTTTTCGTATTAAGTAATTCAGGTATTTTTTTGTTTGTGGGAGTCTAGTGTGGTGTTTTTCCTCGAGGCAGTCAAATTTGTTGATTTACGAATTTGCTGTTGTATAGTGGTAGCTAATATTACGGAAGCTATGATTGCCTGTTTCTAAGCTATGCAAGGCTACATCGATGTATTCTTGTATCGTGAGGGCTGTAGGAAATTTTTTTTGTTGGATGATGTTTTGAAGCGAGTCCGAGTCTATTTTCCCGTTTATTAGCCTCTTTGGTTTATTTATTATCTGTGGATGGTAATTGAATGTTGCCAACACCGGAACATGGTCAGAGTCTGAACAGTTTGATAAATTTGGTTAGATTTACGTTTATGGAGTCCTAAGTCAAGTATATCTGGCTTATAGTCTGCTCTATTTAGAAAATATGTTGGCTCTGTTGGTGTGGAGATATGTATGCCGTTCGTATTTAATATTTCATATAACCTAGCATGATGTGGATTGTTAATACTACATTCCCAACAACTTTGTTTTGAAGCTAAGGATTTCGGCAAGAAAAATTCACAATTCGTATTAATGATCTCTTCACCATTAAAATATTTCTATCTGTTAACAAAAGAGGATATGTATCTAATGCCATATCTGTTTCTGGATCATTTTCAAAAACTTGTTTTGCCTATTAATTGTTAATAAACAGATAGGTTTAAATTTTCTAAAAATCGGATCAACAGTTTTACAAATTCGTTTTGTCCTAACATATGGATGCAGAGTTTGCTTCAACGTCTCTGATACGCAAATAAATAGAAATATGGTGCAGTAAACAATCTGAAATGCTCCTTGGTTTGTTAGGAACACATTAGTTAACCGTGAGCAGTACCAACGAGAGAACATTTTTTTATAAATTTAAGTAACCGTTATTATGTAAACTAAAACTCATTGTCCGGTTGAGACCAAAAATATACACACCCGATTCAGTAAACTTCCTCAGGATGTTCTCTTACCTGAAACAAGTAAAAGTAAATAGTGTACAGCTTCACCAACCTACCTTAAACCCTACCTGCAGATTGCGCATAAGCAAAGTGGTTCAAGTGGAGACGGAGCTCAGTCTCAGCTTGAACCCCGCGCTTGAAATATCAGTAGAGTCGGAGAACTAGATACAGCCTGTGAGTTTAACTGTTGCATTTTAACTACAGTCATCGCACCAAAAGAAAGTTTGTATCGCCGAGTGTACTAGGCCTGTGACGTCGCTCTTTCATCTAACTTCAGCATATTTTGTCTCGCTTCTTTGTTTACGCTTTTCGCGGGTTTAGCTGAATTGGTAGATCTGTAACAACAAAGTAATCTAGTGATGAGTAAACATAAACCCTACTGATTAATTACTGCTAAAAAACGAATTCAATCATGAATAGCAAACTTTGCTGAACTGGCTAAAAATGATATTAAAAAAGTTTTACAGATATCGATAGTCATATACATACACACATACTCACTTACTCACTTTTTTAAACCATTTAATTAACATCTTCGCCGTTCGAAGCAAGTATATTGGGTAAAATCTTGACATGGAATTTCCATACATCAGTACTTTCTTTGTGCCTATTGTCACATTCAATTACTGTTGAAATATAAATCAAAATTACAAAAGCAAGGCTCGTGTTCAATTATGAATTTCTAAGCTCTTTTAATTCAGTTTCAATAAAGCAGTGGTCATGAGTTAATGTACACTGTGCAAGCGTTTAAATTTGAATTATTTAATTTTATTGATTGCTGTAAAACGGACGTATAGGTATGGCTAAGCAAGATTGATTAATTTAAATAATAATTGGGCGGCAGTAATTAAACAAAATAATAACAGGGGCATAAATAAATTGGTTCCGGAAAAATATACATGCTCGTATGTTACACTAAAATGGAGAAAATCAAGTAATATAAATAAATCCACCAGGCTTAATTACCTGTAAATTAAACAGTCAACACAAATAATAATAACGAAATATGAACAACTGGGGTTGGAACTTGAATACCATCGACTTCTCCGTGGTAGTGCCGATGGAATAGTGGACGAGTCTTGGTATTCTTGGGGTGCGCTTCTATACCCTTGCTCTTGCTTTCCCAGTGGATCTGACATCAACCTACAAATGTTGTGTGGCCGCCGCGACGGGAAACTTAGTTGGTCGTAGCTGGTGGGTCTTCTGTTGAAGACGAGCGACGAAATAGTAAATATTCGGCGTTGGCTGAATTCACCAGATAAACAAATGTCAATACCACACCAAATAAGCGTACACTGTGCATGTAATAAAAATTTAATAATAAACGAATGTAACAACGGCAACACAAATAATAATAAGGAAATATGAACAACTTGAATTGGAACTTGAATACCATCGACCTCTCCGTAGTAGTGCCGGTGAAAGATTGGAGAGTGTCTTGGTATTTTTAAGGTGCGCTTCTAAACCCTTCTTGCGTTAGAGGACGTCCCATTATCCTAGAGAAAACGGATGCTATTGTTCGTACCGCTAGGAAGATCTGGTTGCTATAATAACGTATTCTGTAAGTCCGAAGAATTTACAGATGCATTGAAGTTTTTTGAACTTACCGCTACAAATTCAAAGGAATAAGCAATTGAAGATACTTCGCGCAAGTGAAGTTACCTTCAATAAAAGAACGGGCTGAACGGTATTGTGACCAAGGATACCTGCCCGTACGTTGATTTTCTGAGGTTACTCAGTATGAGCTTCCTCCATCCAATGTTGATTAGCATCGGACCAGTACCTACGGTTGTGTCTGTTGACAAAAATATGCAAATGAAAAGTAGTTTCCTCCAAAAATACAAGTGTGTTGACAAAATCGTTATTTTCCGCAATGACTTCCATTATTCACTTTCAAAATTGAAGCCTTCTGTGGAAATCGTCTTCCAGCAGTTCCTGCACTAAATGTGGGAAACTTGGCTCTATGTAGTAACATTTGAACATAATGTCTACTTAGCAGATATAAAAAGCGTGATTTAATATGTACCATTCAGTGGAGTATTAAACAATATTGACTATAGATACCTTGACAACTATTCTGCTTTGTTTTACATACAGGTACTACACATATTATACATGAAGCAACCAACAAATTGGATCTATAGTAACCTTGCACCGTCGATAGTAGACTTAGTTACATAATGTTACCAAATTTGAATGTTTTTCGTTACCTTCAGTAGTTAAACTATTTGAAAGCTAGTAAATAAATCTGCATTCTGTGTGGGTTTGCATGTTGCTAATTTTTTGCTCTTCTTAATAAATATAAGTCTTTCTTTACTTACCAAATAGAGGAAGAAATACTTGGATTCGGAAACTTTTTGACAGTTATCAACAGGACATGATGTTTATATATGTTAAGTATGCACGGAAAATTGGAAAATGTTACACTCATTTCTGAATGGTTTGAATATTCAGTTGGTTATATGTAACCGTATAATAAAATAACTGAACCAAAATAAGTTTAGAAAGTATATGTAGCAGGACACTATGGCTGTGATGCGAAATTTTCCTACGACAGAACAAAAATATAGTTGAATTTTGAATATTTTAAACTTAAGTTTGTTATATAATACAAAATCAGTATCCTTTATACCTATATGGAAATTACAATATGGTATGACATCTAGTGATAAGCGTATATCGCGTGAAAAAATTCGAAATATTCTATTACGCATACATCTGGAGATGCGAGTAATTCATTCGAATGATATAAACTTCTCGAATACGTTTAGTACCGACGCGCCCATCTCGAGTGAAAGAATTCGAAATATTCGATTGCGCATGCATCTCCGAGATGCGAGTAATTCATTCGAATGATATAAACTTCTCGAATACGTTAGTACCGACGCGCGCATCTCCAAAGAAATAATTCGAAATATTCGGTTATGTATGTATCACCCAGATGTGAATAATTCATTTGGATGATAACAACTTCTCGAATTACTTTTGTTTCGTTGTTCGGCTAGTAATCGTGATATCGTTTGTGTCGCTATATAATTTCAGTAGTATTCGAAGAAATTTGTAATTCGAGAAGATACTAAAAGATAAACTACAGTGTAACATAATTGATTTGTTTTGTGTGATGGGTATAGTAAAATAAGTTTTTATAATTTCGAATAGGGCTTAAGTTACGATTATTTATTTCTATTTTTCCATACTTAAATTTAAAAATGTTAATTGTAGAACTTTGTAGATTGATCGATTATTATTCAGTTAAATATATAAATGAATAATTATTTCAGCTATTTACGTGACTGTTTAATAATATCAATTAAACCAAATTTTTTCATGTTAATCGATCATTTGTAATCTATTCGACTTTTCATAACAACTTTTCGTTTAAAAAATTTAGATGCTTAGTTTAGATTCGAATGAATATCTCGATTATTAAAATCATTCGATTATTGGAAACATTCGATTATGCTCATCACTAATGGTATCTACTTGCTATTAAGATGCTACTAAAATAAGTTAAGTTTAGCTATTTTAATTGTAACCGTACTTTAATATGCAATCTTTCTAAATACACACGGTTTTCTTAATTAGTAGAAGACATATGCAAAATTGTAATAAAATGAAAAATTATCAAAAAAATGATAAGAACTAATGATAGCAAATTTGCTAAAGTAGGGAAAAATGGTAGTCAGTCTACGTTTGTGATATATGTGGTCTTAATTTAATAAAATGATTTCACCTTGTTGCAAACTACAATTCTTTAAGGACATGATGCACACAACCTCACTGCCAAAATTTTACTAATTTTCATAGAAACAGAACAATGCCAAAACTCTGCAGTTAATTTATTTTGCCGTACACTAAAGGTATTGCTTCCTACATTTGCTTTCCAGTGTACATGTAAGCGGAATATAATGGTTTTCTGATGTAAAACGTTACATTTGATTTTGAATTCTCAGATCGTGTTAAGATACCCTTAGCTTGAAAATAAAAAAAAAGCCTTATAATGGACTATTCTAATATAGGTAGTATCCTAATTAAGTCTGGGATAGAGTCCAGAACAAAATGCCCGAGAGAGCTTTAAATTATGTCGTCTATGTTTCTGACGTTTATCGTTATAATCTGTATACCAATATGGTACGAGGGTAGGCTGAAAACTAATGTACACATGCTTTTAGAGCGCGAACAGGAACAAATAGCAAGATCGGGCAAAAAGTACATTAAAGTACAGTTCTTAAGTTTCAAAATCATATATTTATTTTTCAACATAGTCACCGTTAAGGCTAATACATTTCTCCCAACGTATAACAAGTTTTTTCATTCCGTCACTGAAAAATTCCTCCGACTTTTCTCGAATCCAGAACTCGACAGTTGCCTTCACCTCATCGTCCGAGCTGTAATGATCACTCTTGAGGTCTCTCTTGAGTAGAGGAAAAAATAAAAATCACAAGGCGCAAGATCGGGGGAATAAGGAGGGTGTGGAATCGCTTCATACTTCAGGTTTCGCACATCACAGATTTTACGGTATCCCAATTGTTCAATAATGAAGCCGACACGTTCCTTGGATATTGCAATATGGTTTGCGATACGCTTTTGAGTGATTCGCCGGTCATTTTGAATCAAATCGCCGACGAGTTTGCGATGTTTATCGTCAGTGGCAGTGATCGGACGTCCGCTGCATGTTTCATCAACAATTATGGCTTTTCCAGGCTCGCAACCACGAAATTTTATTATCCATCGATGTACAGTAGACCTATCAACAGCATCGTCACCATAAAAAGCCTTTAAACAACGATGAATCTCAGTAGGAGTCATTTTTTCAGCATTTAAAAAATTGATAACAGCACGCTGTTTAACTAGCGCTGACATAGCATTAGAACACGTTTCCATACTTGCGCTTCTCGAAATACACTGGATGAACGCAACGACCTCAAACCTGCCCATGCGTATTGAGGGGGAATGTTACTTCCACATGCTACTTGGCGTGCTTCTGAAGGTCATTTCGTTCGCGCTCTACAAGCATGTGTGCATTAGTTTTCAGCCTACCCTCATATATTGAAAAGTATTGTAGCTTGATTTGACAATTGCTTTCTAATATGATCAAGTAAAAAAATATTAATAACAATAATAGAAATAAATATTAAATTAAAATGAGGTATAATAAATGCATCACAAATAAACTGTGATATTTAGGGTGATCAGTCACAAGCTGCTGCTTCTAATGTAGAATATGAAATATGAGATAAACCTATTAAAATATCATTATTAGTTGTGGAACGACGACGTCAAGTGCTTTTAGGGAAAATGCCTAAGTTGTTTGTGTGATAAATTCGATTAAAAGTTAAACCCTGTGTAGAAACATATTATCTGCAGAGTCTTGCGATTTTGATGTACATAATTCTAAATTGAATTTCCAGTTCAATTTTTACCAGTAAGTGACCTTCAGGACGATGCTGATATAAAGTTCATTTTAAAAAGTCAAAAAAGGAATCGATATCAGGTTCTCCACTTTAGCTAACGTTAACGCAAGCTTGTTGTACGGCTCGTACTAACAATAAATGTAAAATTTAATTAACCGTTGGTATGATATTTTTATCACGTTTAAGCTGTAAATTCTAATGTTTCAGATCAGTTCAGTAGATACTATTTTTCAAAGTGTAATCATTTATTTACGAAATGTAGTGATCCAGAAGACATCATAATATACCTAGAGTATCGCATAATAGAGTCGTAGTGAATGTTGTTAATGTATGTAATAACTTATTGATACATACATAACCTCGCGTTTAATTATAAACAGCCATTCGTTACACAATAACACGAATGCAAAATGAGGTATTTTATTATTGGAGATGGTGGAAATGTTTATCCGCCCGCTGTCTATATGGCAAAGTCGTACATACTGTATACATTTGTGTTTATCTAAACAAAGCAGTTTTTAATATCATAATAAATCTCGATTATGCACTGCACAATTTGTACTACTGCAATATGCTAAACACATAGTTTCGTACAACGAAACCCTCTTCCATGGGGAACACATCGGCAAGTTGGAATTTTACTGCTAATCAAGGAACATCCGAAGTAGCACAACTAGGTTGGGCCAACATTGGCGTCCATTTATTGGCTTTATATAGGAAATGTTAATGTTTTGTTGTAATGTATATATGTATATATTCGCAGCCAAGGTTTAACCAACATGCCGCTTACAATGTTGGGAAAACACCTACAGCGTTTCTTGGCAACACAGAATTGGCTTATATTGGATATACATATATTCGCAGCCCAGGTTTAACCAACATACTACCTACAATGTTGGTAAAAAATGTGCAGCATTCTTTGGCAGAACATACTTCGTTTATATTGGCCATGTATAGGCAACTTAAGTATCGTCAATATAAGTTGTCAAGATTGGTTAATGATTGTGTAGCTACACCGGAAAGCAGAAAGCTTGCTACCTTAAGGAAATTGCAAAAACTGACGTTACACAACTTTGTTATGCTAATTGTTGTTGATATGATTTGTTTGAAATTGTCACCCTACAACCTAGGGTGATAATTCAAATCAATTAGAAACTATATATGCCTAGGGCCTAGACACATGTAGTTCTTGTATATTCAGTTAAGTCATGTCAAGAATAATATTAGAGTAACAAAGTCATGTAGTCAGTTTCATTTGCAATATCCTAAGCGTGGCCAATTTTTTGACTTTGAATACATTGGTGCAATCTGTTCTACTTATTGAACTGCATATTAAGTGATGTGTGCATGAGTACTTTTCAGTGAGACACTTAAGTTTTTAATAATATTTATTGGCAACAGCTATATTACAAAAGAGAAGACCCAATCAATACAGTTAATAATAATTTTATTTAGAAAGTAATATGTTATGATAAAAAGGCTAAATGGGATATGGTGGAACAAGGGAATAACTAAGAATAGGAAATACAATACCTACAACACAATCGTTTGCATCGCAGCATTGGAAATGAATGCACTACGATCGTGCAGAATATCCAGAATGGAAAGGTTACCCAACGAAGGAATCATGCAGTTGATGAGAATAAAAGACACCTTAATGGAAAATGTAGAGAAAAAACAAGTAATATGGTACGGCCACGTCAAAAGAATGAGAGAAGATCGACTTTCCAGAGCCACAATGGAATGGATTCCTCCGGAGCGAAGAAAGAGAGGGCAGCCCAGAACAACATGGGGAAACATCATAAGAAAAGCGATGAGTGAGAGAAATCTCCAAGACGAGCATTTGCAAAGATAGACGACGGTGGAGGAAAAGAGTACGGTCGTAAAATGCCCTCCCCCTACTAACTTTTGAACGACTTGATATTTTGTCACAACATTTTTTATGCTTTAATAAGACCAAATACTACCTTTTCACCCATATTTAAATTTTATAACTATCAAAATGACGGCTAGACGCCATCTTGAACTATGTTTTTAAATGGCAATGGGGGTCGAGTGGCACCTCATTGGAAAGGTATTTTAATTCTGCGTCTGACCCTTGAGTTTCATAAAAAACTATTCATCCAGAAAAAATGACAGGTGATTGAAAATGACAAGTTTATAGGAAGAAGAAGGCACCCGGAAAATGTAGCGATTTGCGGTTCGGATGTATTGTTGGCCTCGTTGAGAACAACAACTTTTCCTCATAGCTCGTACCGTTCGGCAGCCAGGGGCGTCCAAAGTCGAAACACGAATAGACGCTTAGCACGTGTCCGCGTCAGCGCAGCGGGTGGTAGCGAGTTCAATATGTTTGCATAAGTACGGCGCATCGACGGACGGCAAAGGCGGTTCTTAAATTCATTACGAGGCCCGGGGGACGCCGAAACGTCGAAACAAAAACGTCAAATTCGCTATAGAAACTTAGCCGGTGTCCCCCGCGCCCCATTCGGGCATGTTAGAACCGACCGTCGATGCGCCGTACTTGTGCGAACAGATTGAATTCGCGACCGACCCGCTGCGATGACGTGGACACGTGCTGGACGTCGATTCGCGTTTCGACTTTGAACGCCCCTGGCGGCCGAACGGTACGAGCTACGAGAAAGTGCCGTAAAGAAAAGTTGTCCTTGACGAGGCCAACAACATAACCGGACCGCAAATGGCAACATTTTCCGGGTGCCTTCTTTTTTCCATAAACTTTTGGATGAATATTGTTTTATGAAACTCAAGGAACAGACGCAGAATTAAAATACCTTTAAAATGAGGTGTCATTCGACCCCATTGACTTTTAAAAAATAGTTCAAGATGGCATCTAGCCGCCATTTTGAAAGTTATAAACTTTAAATATGGGTTAAAAGGTAATATTTGGCCTTATTAAAGCATACAAAATTCTGTGAAGAAATATCGAGTCGTCCAAAAGTTAGTAGGGGGAGAAGACATTTTACAACCGCACTGTATGTTATGAATGTTGTGATGATACGTCTATTCTTTTTCTTCCACCGCCTCTATCTCTTGCTGTGCAGAAGATAGTGCTGAGTCTTTCTTTAAACTCCATTTCGGCAGTAGCCAGAAATCTTCTTCGAACTGCTTCCGTAACTTGAAAACACTTTGTTATACAAATAATTAGTTAAATTTAATTTGAAAAAGAAATTAAATGTACCTTATTCGTAAAGTTCAGAAATACAGATGCTGTACCGACACTACACTGCAGACGGTCCCTTATCATTGAAAGCTGGCAAAGAAGTGGTCGAAGCATCCGAATACAGCTATAAAAACAACCTGTGATGTGGTTTGTGTGTTCTAAATTTTGAGGATTTGAAACTTTACATCAGTGCCTAGTCTATTCAGTTGAGTTATAACAATTTGAGAGCCGCTGACATCTGGGTTTTTCAATGTTTTGGAAATTTCTTGAATATTTCTTTTAATATAAGTACGGACTTGGAAATACCACAAGTACAATAAAACTAAGACGGCGTGCATTTTTGCACCTTTGTTAACCGGTTCTTCTCTTGTAAGAACTGACTACTTGGGAAGCCTCGTTCCATTCTATAATTCTGCATCCCAAATAATTTTGTTGAAATTTATTAGATTGTATGAAATGGAAGCCGTAACTAATTATAATTCATTCATTCAATTGCATTCAATGCAGAGTAATATGCCATATATTTGTATATACGATGTAGGTATATTTTTTCTGTTGTTCAGTTTCTACAAAAAACTACACTGAACTTCTACATTTTACTATATTATTTTAGAATTATATAACTACTTTTACATAATTAAATAAAAAGTGTAATACAACCGGAAAGACAAAATTTTTGCCGAACGGCGTCGGAAACGTATACTGTTTACAACAAAAAGGGTTAAGCTACTTCCGCAATAAGCGTTAAAAGTCAACTCTGAATTCTCATATCGGCCTCAACATCTCCGTCCAATACTGTATCAGTATGCCTAAATATATATTGTAGACGCATTATTGATTTTACATTGGAGATATTTTGGCTGACCAATATTGTTCTTCTACGGTATTCCATTTATTGGTTAAATATTGGCTTTAACTATGAATTTTTATATTGGTTTAAATATCTCCTCCAATACTGTTCCAACATTCTTAAATATATTGTAGACGAATTATTGGTTTTACATTGGCGATATATTGGCTAGCCAATATTGTTCTACTACGGTATTCCATTTATGGGTTAAATATTGGCTTTAACTCTGGATTCTTATATTCGCTTCAATATCTCCTCCAATACTGTTCCAACATTCTTAAATATATTGTAGACGTATTATTGGATTTACATGTTGAACCAATATTGATAAAATATTTGTTGTTATTTGAGATTGCCTTAGCAATTCATAACTTACATCTCAACAGAGCTCACTTATTTTGTATTGAAGTGTTGGACTCAGTAGTCTAGTGGTTAGCAAACTCGACTATAGATTCAAGACACACAGGTTCGAATTGTATTGATGTTGTTACGGGCCAAACGGGCTTTTCCGTCGACCCGTAACCGGATAGGTGGAAAAAGGCCTACAGCTTAGCTCAGAGGAGTAGGGGGAGTTCGCAAAAATCGCTTACGGGGAAAATCTTCCTAGTTGTGTACAGGGTAAGTCAAAATTAGTGGACGCCACCTTCCAAATCCAGCTGATTGTAGGTCCTCGTGGAAGGCCGAGAGGCCAACAGCTTACGGGAATGGAACTCACCTTTATTGTGCCTCCTCCTATATATATATGAAGCTTGTAAAATTCGTACACAAACAAGTACAAAAGACACAATAATAAGAGGCAGTAAATTTTTAACACACATATAATTAAACTGTTAAAAATGACACAGTACAAGAAAATGACAACAAATGATAACTGTATGATTCTGGATTACATATTTTTACTTTTAGAATGTTCAAAAAAACTCGCCGCCGCTGATGCAACGATATTTACGTTTTTCATACAGCTACATGCCCAGGGACGTCGAAGTTCCCAAGAATAAAACAGGATATAATTTTGTTAGCTTTATAATTAACAGCAAACACCACAAACGGCGACTGAAGGACGTTTTTCTAGTTACATGAAAACAAAATTTGAAGTTTGCAAGTTAACGCGCACACAAAAAAAGGTTTCTTTCTCACAACACAAAAACTAGATTTTTAGCTTGAACGATTCTAGGAGCGGCCGGCATAATACGGTTCATAAGATGATTATAAAAAATCCACCGGTACGCCCCTGAAGACTGGGTTGAATGGAAACAACACCAAGGGCCCGGAACTTTGATGCGCTCTTCGTACCGACGGTAACAGCAGAGGGACAGGAGCTGAGCTTGAAAATTAATCCGCCAAAGGCGATCGGCTAATTAAAAAAAAATTGCCTTTACCGGGATTGAATCCAGTGTGTTTTCTTTAAATCCGACAGTAGTCGATGGTCTGTTTGTACTCCTTGGTACAACAGCGAGAAAAAACTCACACATAGCGGACACCCCTCGATAAAACCCAAAAGCCGCCCCTGCAGCACTTAACTTAATTACGCCCCCCACCCCCATTGATGGAATTTTCGGGAAAATCCGGAGTCATTGAAGATGTAAGGCTAACTGTCTGTAAAACGCAACGCGACCTTTCATTCCCCCAAAAGATTGCACCATATTACAAAATATCATGTAATGTTCTAGAAAGATTCGGCACGTTGATTCTCAAAAGCGTCTAAGGTCAAGCGCGAGAAAAACAATATTCGGCAATTTGAGCCTACAAAAGGGAACTGTCAACATAACTCAATCTTAGAAAGATGCAAAATAACCAAAACTGTGTTCAAAATAAAACTGCAATTAAAATAACTGTTTAATTCTTACGAAGCGGCTATCAAATTAAGAAATTAATTCATATAGAGCGGCAATTTTTAAAAGAACATAACAATGTCTGTAAAATTCTCCTGGCGGGAAAAAGTCGGAAAGTGGGCCTTATGTCGAATATGAAGTAAAGACGTTGGTGCCGTGCCATTGGGATGTGTGACTGGAACTATTCCAAATATTGCCTGAATGCAAAGAGAGACTTGGAAACTCTTGTCCTAGGTCTCGTACAATCAAAACCAACTAACGAACATTTCATATTAAGGTTATGATACTTATTAAACTAATTAATAATAATGACGTCAGTAATGAAACCCCATTAAAAAAAATTTATGACAACAATGATATCATTGCTATCCTATTTCGCGGACAAAGGAAATGTTCATAATCAGGTCATTTTAGCATTTATCACTGTTTTAATATCTAGGGAGAAAGCTTTCAGGGTAGTTTAACAAAATATAAACACGGGATGGCAATTAGACGAACCGGTTACTTTATTTTTCAAAAATGATGTTTAATAGAAAAAATAAAATACCAATAAATTAATTAATTAAATAATATAACAGGTATTAAAAAGAAAGGTTAGGAGGTTGTGAATGAATTTAGTTAATGTAAACGCAGGTTTTAACTTTAGAAGAATCGCAGTTCTGCTGTGGTGAACGCAGATTGCTCTGTTGTTTAATAACTAACTGTCAAACGTTGCTTTCGCAAGCAATGATTACTATCAGGTTATGTGTACGCGCTAATAAGCTAGGACAGGCCATCACATAAACAAAATTGAAGTCCACCTATTTAAGCTATGTTATTATGTATCAACTATTATTACATATAAGGGTTTTTTTTTCTCATTCATACTACCGTTCCCCCCCCACCCCGGAACCGCTTTCGTATTACTTCAGGGGGGTGCGGGCGTCCCTTACATACTAAACATTCATGCAACATGCACCCTAAACTTAACTAAGCAAATGCGATCGCCCCAGTCGGGATTCGATCGCCCCAACGGAGCAACTGCATTTACTGTGACCTCGAGTGGCCAATGCGTTCTCGCACTCGACCACCGCGGTCCCTACATATAAGGGTTTAAACGAACAAAAATAAACGACATGTAGGAGAAGACTGAACTGAAACTTCCATGTGCGTCTAAAAATAATTTAATTGCGTATTCAGAAACAGATTATCTGTATTGTAAACAGCACTTACATTGCGACTTGAAATTTTACATTTCAATATTATCTTAAGTTGTAGAGGGAGTATAAATAATACTAACAAAATTCTATTCCTCTCGGCACGTTATAGCTTCTGTAAATATGGCAAAGGAATAGCATGGAAATATGAGAGCGGGTAACGTTTGGCGTCTGGTGTTTATTCCCCAAGAGTGTATTTATTTTTAAATTGAACGTGAGGCGTATTACACGGGTTCGGCTAGTTTTCCATTATACACAATTAATAGTTTCCAGTGCATGTTCCAAGGGTTGTTCACTACCATACTTACTGGTAGCGGTATTTTCTTTAGTATTACTTTTACGTAATAATTTGGGATTTCTTGAAATTGTTTATAGTCAACGGTAGTATCTGGAAACTCAGAGGAATATTCTTATACGAAATTTTGTAGTGATTCCACCCCATTTCCACTAAGGTTGTAAAAAATGAAATCAACCGAAAGTTAAAATGATTTAGTTGGGTCGGATGTAATTTAAGGTGACGCTAGACAATTGCGGCAGAGTGGTTTAAGATTAATTGCGATATTTCTGCTCAGTAATCTTTTTAATGACATGCCATAAGTGCGAGAGTATAAGGGGTGCTGCGAGTCTCTCGTCTTTTGCAAATATCACGTTTAGTGCCATATATAAGCGTCATCTTAAGATCCGCGGTCTTTGCATGCCACTAAGCCGCCACCGTTGTCACTATTGACGGGGTGGGTAAATACTGACTCCTGCGGTCTCGACGGCCTAAGCTTCTGTGTCGCTTGCTCATTTGTGGCACATTATTAATTGTGCATAACACGCCTTTTGTCAGCGCTTGGAGTTTGCTGCTATTCTTATGTATAATCCTGTTTTGTAGTGGAGATTAAACTTTCTTGCTCTTTACCCTTTCACGGTACCATGTCTATGTAACGTCTATATTCTGTAAACATAATTGATTACAGACGTTTTGTATGTCTAAATTGTCTGAAAAAATTAATGAACTGTAAACCAAAGTTGTAAGATAGTTTAGGTTGCTTGTCTTACTCGAAACACCATAAATTAACTCTGTCTTCCTTTGACGATGTCAGGTTTCTTAAAATCTATCGCCACACCCCACAAAGGACATCTTTTGTGGAACGTATTTCGCTTAATACATCTACAATTTGATAAATTGTTTTCCGTTTTTAATATTCCGATCACACGCCGATATTATTTTTAGCGCACAAGCGCCGTTATGATTTTGTCCCAGTTTGTTTAATAGCCGTAATACCGACTTTTTAATATATTGCGCCCCAGCTTTTTTAATTTTGCCAAGCTTAGTTATTTCCACACTGTTATTAGCCTCACGTGTACTTTCGTGTCATTCGCTGTACACAATTAGAGTGGCGTTATACTTACGCTTATCTACTAAATTTCCCACTTATTCTACTACAAATTTCTTGAGTAATCATCGCGTAGTAATTACAACTCAGATAAAATCGTAATTTCCTTTAAGTTAGGAGCTACAGAATCTACACTGATAATAGACAATTAGTAAAATATAAACAATATTTTTGTACCTTCCTAAACTAACTTTAGCGACCATCAAGGAAAATTAAAATAACTTCATGAAGCTTCAACGTTTTTTTTTTCATACGGGTTTATTTGAATACCATGCAATAAATAGCAGCAAATAATAAACCATGAGTGTTTAGGAAACTAAAATATAAATGATTAAAAACTTCAACACAATAAATTAATTAATTTGAAAAATTAACATCATTGACAATGATGACGTCGCTGCTTATTCTACTTAAACTATGCAGATGTTCAAGTAATTATTGTCCAAGACTCATACCACCTTGAGTTCATGTTGAAAAGATTACATAGGCCATATCAAGAGTGGGGACTAAAAATCAACTTCGGTAAAACAGATTGTATGGTGGTAAATTCTGAAGCCACATTCACACTCCTCATTCAAGACGACATTAATATCAAGCAAGTCAATCAGTTTGAATATCTTGGCACTATTATAACACGAAATTGATATGATACAACAGAAATTGAGAACAGGATAGAACGAAGCAAGAAAATAGATGGATCACTGAACTCGGTATGGTAGGATACGCATATATCAACCGGAACAAAAAGCACATCGGAAAGCCATTAGTAGAATCAGTTTTAGGTTATGGCGCCGAGATATGGACAATAAATGCCGAATACAAGAGAAAAGTGAACACTGTAGAGATGGACTACGTAAGGAGGAGCGCTGGAAGATCAAAACTGGAACACATTACAAACGAAGAGGTCAGGAGGAAGATGAAAGCGGAAGATACTATTGTGGATAGAGTGGAACGAAAAGGACTGAAATGGTTCGGAAATCTTATTTGTATGGACGAATCAAGGTGGCCTAAAAGAACCAGGAGATGGGTAGAAGGAAGAGAGGACGGCCAAGACGATTATGGAACGGAGGTGTTAGGAAAGCCATGGAAATGAGAGGGCTAACCGAGGAAGATGCGCTAGACCGAAGAGGCTGGCGAATTGGCGCGGGAAGATGGCTTCAGCCGTAATAATACCATTTATATATATAATGTTAACGTGTGTATCTGGCTGTCCTAGTTATACTTAATTTCATGTGTAGTTTCTATACAATATAGGCAGTTGCCCTAGACTGATGGCATACTGATATGTCGGCCTAGTTGATCCTAGGGATACTCTATATGATTTAAATCAGGGTTCCATGCTGGCCGTTCCACATATTTGATGCTATTGCAGTATAGATCTTGGATTACGGTGCATGCAAATGAACAAAATGTTTCCGGAAACATTTATACGTTTCTAATTCTTTAGCCTAAATAACATTACGCACTAGAATTATTTCTACACCGCTATCAGAATTGGCGCTAGCTCATACATCAGAATCACTCAACATATTTCTCGGTGGCCACCCACTTGGTTGCTACCGGTTGCTCGCTTGCCGTTTGCTCGTAGATCTCTATGCTCGACAACTATTTGCTCACGAACACACAATTTATTCTTAAAATAAAATATTATATGTAGGCATTTATTATGTAATGCTGTTGGTAATTCTTAAAATCTCACATTCCTCTAAGGAATGTTGACAGTCAAAGCAAGATTGCCTGTCTTTGTATTTGAAATCGAATAGTTAACATTTACTTCTTATTGTTTCCAATAAAATTAATTAAAATACAATTATTATACATTTAAATTATTTTGAAGTAATAACTTCCAAAAACTTTAATACTCACTCAGATCACTTCCATAAACAAATATTTCCTTACAATATCAAAATTTATTTAAAACAGAGAATTCTTTTCCTCTGCGTATGGTGTCTGATAGTAAAACTAAAAGTTGTAATTATGAAGCAAAAGATGCATTAAATTATCTTTCAAACGAAGATGCCTAACAAAATATAAACTAGTTCTTCTGCGTTGGTACAGGTATACTTAGTATTACAAGCAAGTTGGCTGGTGAACCGCTGTCTTGGCGAGCAATTGATGGCGAGTAAACGGCGACGAGCAAGTGGTGGCGAGTAAATGATCTAGAACCCATTTTTCTACTCGGAATATTAAACTGAGCGTTACAAACAAGTTGGCTGGTGAGCAATTGTCTTGGCGAGCATCTTTTCTAACGGACAATCGCTAGTCGAGCAATCGGTGGCGAGCAAACGGCGACGAGGAAGTGGTGGCGAACAAATAACCTAGAACCCATTTTTCTACTCGATTATTAGGATTATTATTCGCAAAAGAAGACCAAGAAGATCGGTTATAAATACGGAATTGGGACTTTCTACTCGCTACTCTTGAAAATTTAGACTTCTTTCAACCTTCTTCTTGCAGCTTCTCTCTCGATATTTCTTTTGTAGTAGCCAAAGAAGACAATTTTTTTTATTTGCCAAATGTTACCCAAGTTTCCGTTGAAGTATGTAGTTCTGTGAAATAATCTTTGGTTTTGGTAATCTGCATTCTTTATTTTACTAACAGTACCTTTACATTTCGTAGCAGTGTCGCACCGCAACTACTCTCCGTATAATATTCTTAAGAAAGAATAATAATTTGACAAATCGCGTTAACACTGCTATGACATCTAGCCAGCTTTAAAAAATCGATGAAGCTTGGCTGAAGGAAATAAGAGGTGCTCTTTGTTTAAATCATATGTTTATAATATTTACAACAATTATTTATTAATTAGTATGCTTAGTGTTACGGGCCAATAGAGCTTTTCCGACGACCCGTAACCAGATAGATGGAAAACGGCCTACAGCTGAGCTCAGAGGAGTGGGGGGTTCGTAAAAATCGCTTATGAGAGAAAATCTTTAGTTGTGCACAGGTAAGTCAAAATAAGTGGGCGGCACCTTCCAAATCCAGCTGATTGTAGGTCCTCGTGGAAGGCCGAGAAGCGAACAGCTTACGGGAATGGAACCTACCTTTATTGTGCCTCCTCCTATACATATTTGGAGCTTGCAAAATTTTTACACGAACAAATACAGAGTACACAAAAATAAAAGAGGCAGTAAATTTTAAAAAACATATAATGGATTTATTGAAATGGCGATACAAAAAGAAAAGATAGGAAATGGCATTTTTACGAGTTTACAAAAAAAAATTTGAAAGTTCAAGAAACAAAATTCGTCGCCGTTAACGCACAATATTTAGGATAATTCAATGAATCTGTGTGGCCAATGGCGTAGGGTTTACAGGAAAAATACAGTAATACTATCTATTACAATTAACAGTAAATAATTGGCGACTGAAGATCGCTTTTAGGTTGCATAAAACAAGTTCAATATCGCGAAATTTTGTAAGTTTGCGCTAGAAAAAAAAGGTTTATTATTTTTGCACAAAAAAACTGGTTCTTTACCTTGAACTTCGGAGGAGTGAGGCACAATTCCGGGAGGGTTGATTTTCAAATGTAGGTACAGTCGAGAAAGGGGTATTTTTTCGGTCCGGGAAAAATGTAGAAGGCCTCAGGAAACCAGGGGGGAACGAAACGTGGGTCGGTACGCTCCTGGGGAAGCAGATTAATCCCAACAATCACCTTTTTGCGGGTTCCAACGCTTTTTATCCGAATAAATCGAGATAAGAAACAATCACAATTGATTGTTCTGTAATCAGGCTACCCTGTTAAAACTGCTATTAATCCGACTTAACTTTGTCGAAATGATACTAATTGCCTAAAGCAATATTCGGTACGATACTTCATTTAACAGGTGCCGCGAAAGATAACCCGCTCTACGTGACGTTAGTCTCAGACCCAAGCTCGCTGGCCACTCGATTTTTTTACGGCTCTCCCCTAAAGTTGTAATTTGGGAAGACACCGGAGTCATGAAAGGTGGAAGACTGACTGACGTACAAACGCAACGGGAATCTGCACCTTCCCCAAAAGATTGCACCGTATTTCGAAACGTTATGAAATGTTCTAGAACGAATATTAACACTTGAATTCTCAGAAGTGCTTAAGGTCACGCACGAGAAAAACAAAAGTCGGCGGTTTCGACACAAAAGGAACTGTCAACATGTCTCAAACTTCGAAAGACAAAACAAAATAGTGAAAGGGTAACCCAAAATAAGACTGCAATTAAAATAATGTTATTAATTCCTACGAAGCGGCAAAAAAATTACGGAATTAATTCATATAAAGCGGCACATTCTAAAAGTACATAACATTAGTTAACTACAATTCCTTATTACTCTAGAATACTAAATATTTACATCTGATTGCGCAGAGATTACGATTATTTTATAAGTTTCTTAAAGTTATCTCTAGTAATTAAAACAGCAGAAGCTGCCTTAGAGAGTCTAGCTATCACTACATTTTAATTTTTGCTTCATATCTGAAACAATAATAATATTTAATATAAAAAAATAATCCGTCAGATATAATAACAAAATGCACATTCACATTCAAAATATTTTTGGAAAGTCACACATGAATCAGAAGATTAGCTAACTTTTTGCAAAAAATAGAGGGGCGCGCACATTTTTTTAACGCAGTAATTTTTATCTCTCCTACTTATTATTTCCTGGATTTAAGACGGAGCACGAAGTTGAAAACCGACCGGGTTCTCTTTGTACACCAATATTTACCTAATAAAGTTTGGTTATGAAATTGTATTTATTGCGTATTGTAAACTTGTTCTAATGTAATAAAACAATATGGTACACGCAATGTGTATTGTTTTAAATCTATGCAGTTGTAGTTCTAGACAAATTTCTTTATTTAGGTGGAAAATTTTTATTGTTTTAGATAGGAAGCAAACACTCCAATGTAGAAATAGCTAGACCTGTGTAAGACAGCCTGTGCTGCTGTATTTCATAAATATTCTATATACATGCATAAAGTTATGAAGGTGTATATATGCGGATGATACGTTATGCATTAAAATGTAAATACTTTTTGTTCTAGAATCTAGAGTAAAAAATAGGTGTAGCAATTGAACTAAATCTGCTACTACAATAACTAGTAAATAATTCTGGTTAATGTAAACGCCCTAAAACCAGGTCGGTGGAAATACACAACATTGTTTCCACAACAAACACTACTTACATTAATTCGCTGCGTGGCATAATTTAAATAACATCCAAAATTACATTACATTTTCATGAGTTTTTTTTAATTTCGTCTGGAGCTTTCTTAATTTTTTCGGAAGTGTTTTATTATGACGTAAAATTTTCGTTTCAACAAACTGGATTATCTTTGTTTTTGAAAATATTAAGTATGGTTTGAATAAATCCGGACAATGTCCTAGTCTTCTATTTAGAACGTACTGCCAAATTACCGCGACTTCTTATTTAGGCTAGTTTTGAATTGGTAAAAATTCGTTTATAATGTGAATTGTATGCTGAAAAAAATACTAAATGGAATATAGTTATAAAAAAGATATTTAATTCGGTACAACCAACCATGTAATTCTTATAATGTGTTAAATATTTTATCTTAATAAAAGTGTACACAGTTTAATAATTTATGAGGAGAGTTGGGATGGTAGCTTTTATTGACTAAAAAGTTTTAAGTCGTCTTTATTTATTACTTTCACTTGATATTTATATACTGAGGATTCGCCATTTTATGTAAAGTATAGACTTAAATACCCAAATTCATTTAAATTTATGCTGCTTCTGATGCAGAGCTAAATATGGATGAGGTGATAGATATAGCGTTCAGGAGCACTAGTAACAGTAATCTCTAATTTTCCAAATTCCTACGTGTTAGGCAATGTTACAGGAGGATGTTATCACATTGTTAAGATAATTACCTTCTTTGCTACGAAAAATATAACTCAGTACAAAATTTATTAGACAATTTCATAAGATTCATTGAGTTATATCTATCGTAAAAATAAAATAAGGCAAATTCGTTATCCGAATTTTGTATGGTTGTATGGTTTATGCCGATTCGATTGTTTTTGAGCTCAATTTTTAACATTTTCTAGAAGCCAAACTGGTTTTGGATCCAGGTAGTATGTACAGCAAACAAAATTCGAACACCAGTTTTTATAAAACTGCAGCGTGATAATAAAATAAAATAATAAAATTTTCGATAAAAGTTGTCAATGAAAAATAAATCGTCTTCATTTAAGACATACAGTTTAGAACAATTACTACAATTACTTAATAGTTATAAAACTGTATTCTAGTTGCTACATATTTTTTTTTCTCTGCAGCATATCAAATTTATATCTGGATATCATCTGCAGGCAATACGATCTCTGTTTCTTAGCTTGGTAAAAGTGAGTGATTTCAAGTTCATTCAAGACCTGATTAATAAAGCTGCAAAATTTTTCTTAAGTTATTTAACTATCACTAAGTTGGAGTTTCTGTTCTATATTTAAAAATTGTTACTCCTTTTAGTAACATCTATGATCTGATTATAATCTGCATAAATAGACAATAAGTAACAGTGTTGACAGTGAATAACTGACATAATAGGGACTTGTCTATTGGCAAGCTCCTTAAGTGTATTTCACATTAAGTGAGATTTATGACTGCATGGATTTTATTAGATTACTTAATATTAATATTCAAGTTCTTTGTGAAAGATCTAGAGGGTCGTCTCGCTGGATTCTCTTCGTCCTGGAAGCTATGAGTAGGTCCTTGGCCAAGGTGTTCGAGTGGCCGCTTAGACGGTCCTGGTATCTTGCACTCATGGTGGCGATTTCTTCTTTGAAAGTTGTGATTTGAAGATCCAGATAGGTTTGGTACATACCACGGTGCATTACAGATCGTAATGTTTTGGACTGAAATCCTTTCAGTTTCAAGATGTTTGTGTTACTGGTGGAGCCCTAGAGTTGGATGCCGTATGTCCAAGTGGGTTTTAGTATCGCCTTGTAGAGGAGGAGGTTGTTGTCCAGCGTCAGATGAGATTTGTGATTCATCAACCAATACATCTTGCCGTAGTTGAAGCCTAGCTGGAGTCGTTTATTCCATATGTGTTTTGACCAGTTTAGCCATATGTCCAAGTGACTGCCAAGATATTTCACCTCATCCTTTTGTGGAAGTGGAATGTTACACAGGTACACTGTTGGGCAAATCTCTCTGCGAAGGGTGAAGGTAATGTGCGTAGACTTCGTACTATTCCCTTTAATGCGCCACTTTTTTAACCAGTACTCGATCTTGTTGAGATGGTTTTGTAGAAATCGGGATACTATATTGTTGCCGAAATGAGAATTGTAAGTTGGATATCAGGTTTCTTCCTTCAGTGATAGCTTTTAATTTTTTAAGAAGAGTTTCTTAAACACTTTAATTGTTATTGGTGACTGATGGGATAATAAAATGTCACCTCAGATGAGTCATTACCAGGTTTCTGGATCATTATAATCTGCTCACCCTTCGACTGGCATGGGAAGTGTCCAGTTCCTATTACCACGTTGAATATGTAGGTAAGCATACTGTAGCCTTCTTGCGGAAGCTCTTTTAGGAGTTTGCGTGTTATCAAACCGCAGCCCGGGGCTTTGTTAGCATTGAGGTTGGTAGTTACAATTTCTTTTACTTTAGATATTTTGAAGCTAGTGATAGTAGTATCCATTTTATATGGGGCTTCTAGTAGTTGTTGAATAGGAGCTTCCTCTTCTAGCAATATTTCTCTTGGGTTTAGGACCCTGCTAGTGTCTACACCAAACAAAATTCTAAAATCAGTTTTTAAAAACTGCATCATGAATAATAAAATTTTCGATAAAGATTGTCCATGAAAAATAAATAGTATGTCTTTACTTAAGACAGTTTATAGCTTTTGCTACAATTACTTAATAGTTACCAAACTAAAGTTCGGTTGCTACAAATGTTTTACTCTGTAGCACACATATCTGAATGATATCATCTGCAGACAGTACGATCTTTGTTGCTCAGTCTTGGCGAAAGTGAGTGGTTTCAAGTACATTCAAAATCCAATTAAGAGCTGTAAAATTTTTCTTACAGTGTCTTAACTATCACTAAGTTATACTTTTGTTCCATTTCCAAAATGTAACAAAATTAAATACAGATAAAGAAATGTGTAAAACAACAATTGTGTCACCATAAAAATACACATTACACTTGTCATACAGTTTTCTTTACATAAAAACGTATTTTTGGAAGGCAAAAGGTGGAAGAGGTAAAAATTTTTTCACAAGAATGGAAAGGTAGATAAATACAAGAGAAGATCTAAAATTATATTGCTTATACTGTATTAATTTTTAATTTCAATAATTGTTTATCTTCACAGTTATTTTAATTTCAAACGTATAAATATTAAAATTGCATGACACAATAGATAAAGGTATAGTGATTACTACGAGGTTCTGCAAAAACATAAATTTAATTTCAGTTAAAACATTTCGCAACAGTGCAGCTTTAAAATTGCTAATTATATTTTATGGAATTGACATGATTACAATGACCATCGACTTAATAGCTAGAACAGAAACGATTACGCACTAAGCAGATCAACCATAGATACGGAATTCGTCATAAACAGAAAACGAATTATATGCCCTGATCGAAGAGAGATCAGCTGCAAGCAGACAATGCTATAGAACGAGAAAGAGTGGAAGTTGTAAAGGAATTTATCTACCTTGGATCAGTTGTCAATAATAACAACGTAATTACAGACCAATTAAAAAGTAGGTACTCCTAGTCAACAAATGCTATCATGGTCTGTAAGGATACTTGTCATTAAGTCAATAAACTCCTAATAAAACCCGTGTGAACGTGGGTTCTCAGTCCATCCGACTAGGAACTACTACAGCGTTTCGAATGAAAAATACTGGTGCAGACGCTACAATCATGAGCTACACTAACTCTGTGATGAACTCAACAAATGCATAACAATATCAAGGCTAAGATGGATGGAACAGATCCAAAGGGCGGAAGGAGAATCCACAAGTAGAATAGCCTTCGACCGAAAAGGCCCTGTAGGACAACGAGCAGTAGGTCGGCCCTGAACACGCTATATAAATGATGTAGAGAAAACCCTGTGAACGATGGGAATATGGAGATGGAGAAGATGCGCTTTAGATATTACTCATTGGCGACACATACAAGCAGGCAAGACCTTACGGATTACAGCATGATGATGATTGCCATATGATTTTATAGAAAAATGTCGTCAATAATATGTCTTCCGGTGTTTGATCAACTGATAATCATTTTGGTGGTACTTTTTTAATTTACCCCCACACTAATAATTTGTATACTATGAACAATTGTTCCAGAGGTACTGATGATCAAATAAATGTATCCATTGCCTTATTATGGCAATCTATAGGTTTAAAAGGTATTTTTTTGTAAAATTTTCCTCCTGCATCAATATTTTCCTATACTGACCCGGAATAAGAAAACAAAAAGTTACTCAATACCGTATATGCTATTAATCTTCATACATTGTATAAAAGTTAGAGCCGATCTTGCAACCTCACGCTTGCTTTCTGCTAGATGCTATCTTTCCGCCTTTTTCAAAATCGCTGTAGAATGGTTGAAAGTATAGCTGGTTGTACCGAACAGAGTTGTATATCTGTTAAAAACCTTATGTTCCTTGTGAATTACATGTATTATGTTCAAATTGAATCAAGTAGTTCATTTCATTTCAAGCTGTAATTTCATAACGAACAGCTTCTCTTGAAAATTCTTAAATTCGTAATCTAAGTACATGGCTTAGTTTATTTATTCCCCCCATTAAGATGTCTCGAGAGGTAACGGTATCATTCACGTAAATGTCGTCTTCATCAGGGGTTTCCCTGAAATTTATATTGTCTGGGCATAATAAATTTGACGGCCTCTGATTAAACTACTATGTAATATTATGGCTGAATATAAATAAGAACAAACTTTTAACACCACCTTAAGTATCATTCAAGCAATTGTAACTCTGTTGATATTTACCACCCTAGCCTTTAAAAGTTTCTGATAACTATTTTATTTTGCGTATTGAAGAGGAATAATACCAAAAACTAAGAAAAATATCACCTTCTTTCAAAACATTTGCATAGTTGCTGTTATGACTATTTTTTAATTTATTTTACATATAAATGGAACCAAAACAAATAGAAGTATATAGCGATTTGTGATTAGTTATGGATAGACGATAGGAAGAAATTATATATCCGCAATAATTATCTTTTATGATCTAACAAGTTGTACAAAAGCTTTCCTAGATATTTTGATGCATAATAGGGCAAAATTACGTTTATCGCCACTTTGCTACGCTTGTAACGACAGTAACGCTCTCAGCCTTTATTTATAACTATTTCGTATATGCGGGGAGTGGATATTTTTATTAGAACAGAAATGAGACCAAACTAGATTTTGTGGGTATTTTAAACAGCCTTCACATATTAAAATTAGTTGGTGTCAGGAATGTGCTTTATACAAGCAAAATTAGTTCCGATTTATGTTGCTAGATTACAATCATATATTATGCGCATTGTAAAATTCATGCACTCACTATATAATAATTAATAAAATTTGATGCAAAACACGCATTTGCACTCGCGGTAGATACAACACGTTATATTAATTTGAGTAAATATAAATTATTAGTTAATTACAAAACCGTTAGATTTATTTGTTTGAAAATATTTCTAATTTATTTATTTATTTTACTGTTAACTGTTTAATACATCTGTGCATAATTTTATTTTGAAGTGTTTGAAGAGTGGTATAGTATAGTGGTTCACAAACTTTTTTAAAGCGCGACCGCCTTTTGGCCGAAATCTTTCTCGCGGGGCGCCTCTTGTAGTACTCAACTTCATTCAGAATCAGTGGCTAAACGGTCAACTGACGCCATCTACTACCAAGTAGCGCAATTTATTTATTTGTTCTCTATGTTAGGGAAATTTCTACCATATTCGGGAGAGTGCTAGTTGGCACTGGAATAATCTAAAAATCCATTTTGTTTTATATGAGCAGCGGACCGCAATGAGATTAGTTATCAATTCAAAATTATGTGCAGTACTGCTGACTGTATGTTGACTGCAATAAATCGATAACAAATATTTAACGTTAAGTACGAGTTATACTTTCTCTTAAAGATGTATAGATTTTTAAAACGGTCATTAGAGCCTACCGCGCCTGGCAGTGACAAGAATACAAAGAAAAACAGATCGCTGTACAAGCACAAGCGATGAATATGTAAAATATGGTTTTACAGTTATTTCCCAGAAACCCCAGAGAGTCGAAGCTATTTCGACATTTAAATGCCAAACATCCAGACAGTAAATAAAAGTCTGTGCAATTCTTTGAAAGGAAGCTAAACTTCTTCCACAAGGAGCAAACCACTTTTACATCGGCAACCACTACTAATGAAAAAGCACTACTATAAAGTTACCCAATTGCATTTCGCATTGCAAAAACCAGTAAGCCACATAACAGTAGTTGTTGAAATGGTGCAAATAATGATTGGTGAAAAAGAGGCTGACAAGGTGACAGCAATACCCCTCTCTAATACTACTATCTAAAGAAGAATAAGTGACATGGCAGAAGATATTCCAACACAAAACAGTATTAAAAAGTGCACGTACTTCTCATTATAGATGGACGATTCCACGGATATTTCTAACTATGCCTAATTCATAGGATTTATAAGATACAATATTGGATATGGTATTACAGCAGATATTTTATTTTGTACTCCATTAGAGGAAAATATTTTTTCGACACTTTCGTACAAAGTAATAAACATAAGATTGACTGGGCAAAATGCATTGCTGTATACATCGATGGTGACAAGACTATGACAGGCCATTGATCTGGTCTTATTATTAAATTAGAAGAGATAACGCCAAATGATACATGGTTACACTGTTTTTGCATCGAGAAGCTTCTGCATCAAACTCTTTATCTTTTGAAATAGACGGTGATTCATTAAAGTGATAAATTTCATCATGGGAATAGCATTGCAAACTCGTATTTTTCGAAAAATTTCTGACGATATGGGTTCTTTAACGCACATCTATTTTATCACACGGAAGTAAGATGGGTTTCGAGGGGCAACGTCTTGAAAAGATGCACTTGCAATGTGAGAGGATGTTTTCCAATTTCCTTTGACTTCTTAAGTTGGCTTTCCTTGCTGATATTGTCGAGCAATTAAGCACTCTGAATAGCAGTTTCCAAGTCCGCGATATTGACATAAGAACAGCCAGAGGCAAAATTATCGTATTTATAAAGAAACTTAATTTCTGGTCTACTGCAATTGGAAGAAAGTAGTTTTATTTATTCCAGTGAGTTCAAAAACTCATGGAAGACTTAGTTAAGAAAGATAATATGATAAATTCTAAGCACGTGTTTGTAGATATGTAAGTTAGTTTGCACAATAAAACAACTCGTTGACTACTTCTGCAAAGCAGTTATGACAATCACACGCTTAAATCTCGATAAACATGAAAGAAGAACTTATTGAAATATCATGTGATGGAATGTTTAAACTATACATCTTTCCCAGAGCGTAGATCAGTTGTGGACCAAAAGAATGCAAGAATATCATGAGCTTGCGGAGAAATTAATTTAGTTTGTCATCTATGACTGCCATTAAAACAAAAGTTAGAAATCCCCTCCAATTTGAATATGATATTATTGTGTGTGTATCGATTACAGAGCTCAGATTTGAAAAGTTAGTTTCTGAAAAACAGGCACATACATCGCATTAATTTTCTTGTTTACAGTTACTTATTTATGTTTCGGTTCCTTCATTTACTGAAAATGTTAAAATTTTAAGTTTAATTTATTTTTGTTTACTTTGGGAAAGGCAGAAATAATTGTCTTGGAAAGGCAATTTGTTTTATTTTGGAAATCCTACCGTAACCCCCCTAACCCTATACCCCTAGGGGCTCACGACCCATACTTTGGGAACCACTGGTATAGTAGAATACTATTTCCAATTTATATATATATATATAATAACGTCACATAAATGTTTGCATCAATACAAAATATTATTTTATTCATTCTGTTACTTTAGGGTTTGTTTTGTTAAATTTTGAAAAAAAAGCGTATACTTTTGTAGATGCAAACGAAATTAATTATGGTATTCATCATTTCGATTGTGATTAACAAAAACTTTTGAAGGAAGCTTCGTTTTCTTTTAAAAGCATTTTCTTTGAAGTGGTAAATGACGGTATCATATTTATTCGCTTTTTGAGTTGATTGGAAGCAGAAGAATATATAGGAATGTAAAAGGAGATAGGAATTCAATTTAATACAAAATTAAATTTTGCTTTTTCTCTCATATAACTCGTCTGCATGCAGAATAATGTGGTGAGTGCTTAACCGAATAGTGCGTCAGCTGTGTGTATTGTAGCGTGGGGTTCGCATTTATAATATTGTATTTGACAAGCGATATCGTTAACAAATACGGGAGCAGAAAATTCAAATTAGAATATCAAATTTATAACGCGCTCATATAAATCTTCCAGGCAGGGTAGGTCAAGTTGCAATTTTTCTTACTCATGTTCCAATTAAGTCGCTAACTGGGATTAATTAATTTTCTCCGTGATCTTAGGTAAAACGTGCTGTAGAAACAATAACAGACCGTGGCTACACATATTTTGACAGGCCGTCTTCTCGTTAAATATACAGTATGAAGAATGGTTCATTGTTTTTGACCGGATTCCAACTGTTATCCAATATGATTTTATGAACGGACTATGAACAATGTAATTCAAAAGTAGTATAATATTATTCTTTGAATAAGGGCTACGAAATTTTAAAGCAGCTTTTGTATCTATAAAAAAAAACTATAATAAATAATATGTTAGAATATTAAGCTGTAGAAATAAATAACAGTTATGAAACTATTATCGAAGTTTCAGTAGTAGAACAAATATATATAGGACGAGTTAAAAAAAAATCAGCACGAGTGCAAAATCAACCGCCGTTGTTTCATATATTTTTGGAAACACAGCCCCGCAAGAAGAGTTGGAAGAGAGAAAGAGTAAGAGCGCTGCGAATATAAGGGGCACAACTTCAAAATAGAGGTCGCAGGGAGGAAAAACATTTAAATAAATGAATTAAAGACATCCCAACTTGGATAAAAAGCGAATAACAGAAGAAATCTGAGCGCAGATCTGATCGATTCCGCAGCCTTATATGTGGAAATTCTTTTCTCTTACTTCTTCCCTAAATGATTTAGTGTCCTATCTAAATTCACAAAACCACAGTCATGTAAAGCGTGCCTCGGCTCTACTGACGCCTGATGTAATGAGGCCCCAGCAGCATAACCAACTACTGCAATATTCACAACTATCCTAACAAATCTTGGTAAATAAATAAACAGTCAGTCACTTATTCAAACGGTTATTCCCGTGTTTGTCTACTGCCATGAGCAAGTTGCGAATAAAATGTGTTTACACTTACACGAAGTTAATCTTGTGGAATATTTATTTGTATAGATTGAATGATATACAAGGTGGTTTTCTTTATGGGCAACTACATTTAAGGAACACGTAAATACACATTAGATAATGCTGTTAAATACATATATGACTTGCATGGAATATCGAAATAACAATTTAAAAAAAGTTACGCTTCATTATATACCTGATTTTGTAATTACGGTATTGTTAATTAACTTGTTTATATGTTTTTAATTTGGTATGCTTTTCGGATATGGGTGCTTAATTGTCATTTTTTTCTGGATTTATGTTTTTGAAAAAATTGCATTTAATAGCAAAAATGAGAGAAATGTATTCGCTGGAGCTTTCCATGCGTTAAATAATGTCTACCGATTTACCATGATATGTTTTAAAATTTTCAAGCAATCGTAGAAACTTTAATTTTCAAGCTAGGTATTTTGCCAAAACTACTCTATTTCTATTTATATTATCAAAAAGGTTGATTATTGTCCAAGAGAAAATGCTAGTAAATGTCACTATACTAGCAAGTGCACACTATTACGGATAAAGAGGAGGTTTTTCAAGGTACTTAAAAGTCTAAGGCAAAGGAAGAATCATACAGAACAAAACATGCACATAAAAAGCAAGGAAAGAGAAATCATTACAGAAAAGCAAGCAATAATGAATAGATGGAAAGAATACTACGAAGAACTACTACGAATAGGAGATGACAATAATCAGATACAAAACGAAAATAGTTAGACGAAACAGAAACCATAGAAAACGGAAAATGAAATAATAACACAGGACGAATTAAAGGAAGCTACATATCCGCAAATCAAGAACGAGGAAAGCAGCAGAACACGACGACATAACACCGGAAGAAACTAAAAATATGGGACTGATAGGTGAAAAATTCCTACTGGAAATATGTAGAATGGCGTGGAAGAAGAAAGAGGTACCCAAAGACTGGGCAGTAGCAGTCTTAGTACCCATCTTTAAAAAGAGAAACAACAAAGAATGCCAAAACTACAAGGATATTTCTCTACTGAGTGTGCCGGAGAAGATCTATGAGAGAATTTTAGATACAATAAGAAGAAAAATAGTGGAGAAACAGATAATTGATTCAGGAAGTGGATTCCGAACAGGACGCAGTATACAGGAACACGTATTCACAATAATAAAGAAGCATATATCTGTTTTATAGACTTAGAGAAGGCATTTGGCAGCATACCCAGAAAGAAAATCTGGAAAAGCCTACAAAAAAGTGGAGTAAACAGTGAACTGTTGGAATTAGTAAAATCAATATATAAGATAACGAGAAACTATGTTAGAACACACAATGAACATTCGCAGGAATTCGTCACAACACAAGGAGTAAGACAAGGAGACATACTGAGCCCTATACTATTCTTAGTAATTATGGATGATGAATTAAAGAAACAAGAGAAAAATCAAAAGGAATAACCATAGGAAACTGGAATATGAAGAAAATAGAAATAAGTGAATGTGCCTTCGCAGATGATATTGTAGTATTTGCCTAAACAGTAAAGAACATGAATGAAAATATGAATAGATGGCAGATAGCACTAGAAAAAAGAAGACTAAAAATAAATAAGGAGAAAACCAAAGTGCTCACGTTAAGAGACCAGAGGAAAGCGGTAAACATCTGCGTGAACGGAGAAAAACTGGAACAGGTGGAACAATTCAAGTACTTAGGCACTACAATAGATATAAATAGATATTGACAACAGAATAAAAGCGACATCCAACATGTTTACGGCAATAAAGAAATCATTTATAAATAAAAAGGGATATCTGCGAAAACAAAACTAATTCTATACAGAACCATATACACCCCAATACTAACATATGGAAGTGAATCGTGGGTCACAAACAAAAGAAACAAATCAAAGATTTAAGCTTCAGAAATGAAATACCTGAGAAGAGTGCTGGGAGTAACAAGACTTGATACGATCAGATATGAAGAAATAAGAGAGAGACTAAACGTAGTACTGTAGTTTACGCGTGCCATATTTATCAAGTTGTCTTGGGTTGGGTTGGTGATGTGGTTGTTATTTTGTTTACTTAGTTACCATATTTTTACGTTCTTGTATAACACGAACAAATCTTGCTCTCAACTCTCATCTCTTATTACGAGTTTATTTGGTGCTAAGCCCTACTAGCAGGCCTTAACACCATAGTACTAATGCAAAAGAAAATAGAAGAAGGACAGCTGAGATGATTCGGGCACATATGCAGAATGGATAAGGAAAACATACCAAAAAAGTGTGGGAAGCAAGAGCAGAAAGATTAAGAAAAAGAGGAAAGCCAAAAGAAACCTGGCGATTGGATAAATACTAAAAAGGAAAGGCAAAACATGGAACCAGGTAAAAGAACATACAGAGGACAGGAAAGAATGGAGAAAATTCCGCAAAGCATGAAAAATCAAGAATCCTCGACAACCAACGGATATAAAGAGAAAGGATTAAGTAAGTAAGTAGGTATTTACATCGTTTGTATATCGCCGTTATAATAGATAAATAGATGGATAATACCGGGCAACGTATATGAAAGTGAGACAAAAAATAACATGCCCCAGGGATCAGTCCTTGGTCTAACGTTGTAGAACAATGTATAATGGCATACTAAAAATAACCCTACCAGAAGGTGTAAAAATGACCGCATATGCTGATGATTTAACGATTATAGTAACAATGAAAACTAAGGAGGACCTAGAATTGAAAGCTAATATGAATGTAGAAAGATGGCTAACAGAAATTAGCTCAGTGTGGCACCATAAAAACGGCAGCTGTTATGTTGGTAGGAAGGCGGATAATGGATACCCCAAGAATAACGGTACCAGGAATAGATGTAAAAATAGAGGAAGCAACAAGATACCCTGTAGTATTCATCGACCTAAACCTGTCATTTGGCGTACACGTGAGAAGGACTACGGAGAAAACTGAAAAATCAGTTGCAGCCCTAGGCAAGTTAATATCGAATATAAGAAGCTCTCGAGCTAGTAAGCGTAGTGTCCTATGTAGCATAACCAACTCAATTATACTATATGCAACACATGCCTGGGGACACGCGTTGCAAAAGAAATATATTGTCAACATGATAAGGAGAACACTAATGACAGCGGCAATAAGAGTCTGTAGTGCGCATAAAACCATTTATAAGGAAGCAGTTCTAGTAATAGCACGAATTTTACTATAGAGTTAATGGTCGAAGAAAGATGTAGGCTACATAGCAAGGAAAGGGAAGATAGGAACGAAAAGATAGAAAGGGAGAACGCAATGAATAAATGGGAGGAATCCTGGCGAGAGGCAGGAAAAGGTGGGTGTACGCGGAGGTTGATACCTAGTGTAAATGATTGGTGTGCAAGAAAATATGGCGAGGTAAATTATTACATAACTTAGGTGTTGAGCAGCCATGGCATATTTAATACTTACCTGTGCGCGAAAACAAAAAGAGGGACAGATGACTACATTTTTGCTGGGAAGTAGATACGTCAGAACATGCCATCTTCAGATGTAATAATTTTAGTGCTAAGAGGGAAGAACTGGGGGATATAAACCCACATAACTTAATTGAGAGAATGATAAGAGACCAGAAAGAATGCCAAAAGATTAACGAAATGATAGAGATGGTAATGAAGCAGAGAGAAACGGAAGAAAGACATAAGCAAACTGGCAACAGAAGATAACGGACAAATAGACAGCTACTGTCCTGAAGTATTGTGGAAACAGTTCCAGGACAGTTTTAACGCGCGAACGGTATAGGTGGAATTTGAATGAATGTGTTTATAATTCATTATTATTGTTATTATTATTATTATTATTATTTTGGAGAAAGTGAAATATTTAGAATTGTTTTTATTCTAGATGTTTGTTCTTGTTATAACTTCAGTAGTTAAGACCTACGCTATAACTTACCATTTAGGTCGATTAGATGATTATAAAATAGAGAATTCATAACAAATTTACTTCATTCTTGTTTGCGATCTTCATATTATCATTTTCCAAATTGAAGATCTACTTTTTCTCAAAATATCCTACTAATAATCATGACTTCAAGTGACTTTTCGTTCTGGATTTATCCAAAACCTGTTCCGCCAATGAAATTTAATAACTTCTAGATCAACCATTTCGTTGATCAGATACAAGCGTTAAAATACAGGTTAGTAATGCAGGTTGGCTTTATTACATCCTTCCTGGTGTTTCCTCTTTTTATGTCTATTATTTTTTTGATTTTTTTCTTCTTCTTCTAGTTCTTCTAACAGGATTATTGTTGAGCTTGTCTTTGTCTTAGTTTTGCTTTGATTGTTTTAATTATGTATTCGCTTCTCTCTTTTTTATTCACGATGTTTTCATTTTCGGGATCTATTCAGTGTTTCATGTTCTGCATTTGCAGTTGTCGCATGAATGCTCATCATGATATTTGGTGCCTTCCCTATCCTGTCTGTATAGGCCACCCGTTAATGTCGGTGTACTTTTCAATTGTGTATCACTCAACAGTGTAGCTTTCATGTTTGAGCACTTGTTGCTTACGACAAATTAACAATGGAATTTTGCACGATGTAGGTTCAGGCTTGTCATCCTGTCAGTACAATAGGGTCTTCTACCATGTATGTTCAATTTAAAGATAAGCCCTATATTATGTGGTTTTTCAAATAAATGCCATTTCCGCCCTGAAAACAAATGTATAAGAAATACTTGCAATTTATAAGTTACACCAGTTTGACGACGTGGTAACCTTTCCATTGTAGCGATAGTCGTTTTTCTGCAAATATGTCCTGATATTTATGTTTATAATATAATGAATATAACTTATATTTGCATGCTGCCGCGTGGTTTTTAGTGCGTTTTTTTCAATTTAATTATCTTGCATCTGGTTACGTTTCATAGTCAGCACCTACTTTTTCGAAATTTGGATATCTAACACCGAGTAGTTACTACCGAAAACGTACTCAATATTAATCGACAAACACCACTTATTACGTGTTCAGAGCAAGTGGACACCAACTTCAATATTAACATTAACATTTCCCTAATACTAATCTACAAAATCGGACCAGGCAATAAACCGTGTCATAAACACTAACATAGGGTATAACATGGGGAACTGCAAAATTCAAATTTTAGGCTATGCTGACGATATATTCATAACAGCCGTAACACAAGCAGCGAAGTGAAGACCCAGGCTATTAAAACAGCAGTGATATCTGGTTGCCTCCGAGACATCATATTGCGTAACAAATACATGCCAGTTGAAAGCAAAGTTAGGATATATAAAACCTCTGCAAGGCCACTACTAACAGACGCAGCTGAGACTAGAGCCGAAACAACAAAAACCAAACAGATTATGAGAGCTGCGGAGATGAAAACTAAGAGCCATTAACGGCTTAAGTCTATGCGACAGGGTACGTAGTGAAAGAATCCGTGAGACATGCGAAGTACAGGATGTAGTCAGATGGACAAGATCGAGAAGACGATACTGAAGAAACGACGTTGAGAGGATGAGAGATGAAAGATTAGCCGAGAAAGTTCAAACACAGAAACCGGACACGAGATGACTCCCAGGAAGAACACGTAAAAGAAGAAGAAAATCAGACCTTCCGCTTTACTATGTCTCATAAAATGACAAAAGAGAGAAAAGAAATAAAAGTCATATATATTCTTGGAGGCTTTCGCGGTTTCTTGAACTGTCAATATTACAATTTACTTTAGGCTTAGACAGCGTCATGATTAGGGAACTACACCCAGCATTATCAGGTAGGGACCGACATGTTTGTGAACCCATACAAACTAACGTTTCGCAAGACATTGAACCTTGCATTTGCAGAGTGAACAGAACACTGTGTTCTGTCTTCACCTAATAATGCTAGTTGTAGTTCCCAAATGACGACGCGGTCTACGCCGAAAGTAAATTGTAATATTGACAAAAATCATATGTCAAAGAACTATGAAATTGCACGTTCGGGCTATGAAATTTAATTACTATTACTTTGCAGTAGACCAACAACTATGTTACATAGGTTTTCTGTAAATCTATAAAGTAATTAACGATCCCATACCACCAGCAACTTGATGTTGCTAGTTGTAGTTTAATACACAAATTCCCTTTAATGTTTGATTTTACCTCGTGTATGTGATTTGCTGATGATTACTGTATATGAAACTGCTATGGCTTGTTCCACCGATAAAGACTTAGTGTTAAACCATATGATTGGCTTAATTCCTGATAAATTCTAAATATTTTTAACTATAATTATAGATTTACGCATATTTCCAACGTTCGAAGTTTATTAGTTTGATTGAATATGAAATCTGTTTACGGAAACTAATAGTTCGATGTTTGTGTTACACTTTAGAAAGAAGAGAAATTGATATGTGACTACAGGCAGTATATTAAAATAAAAATAATCAGAGGTTACGGCTTCAATCATTTTGGATTTTAATTCAACAAGAGTATTTTTGTTAGCAGAAAGGCGTATATTGGCGCAATTTTCAATATCATAGTCCCTCGAACCACGGTTCTGAGTATGACAAAGACCATATATAAGAAACGTTCAAAGCTTGAAAAATTATATGACAGAAAAGAAATAATGGGAAATATGTAAAACTTCTACTGGTTCTATAATATCGGTTTTTAATTTTGTGTTTCGGTTCTTCCTGAAATGGGAATGTTATAATTATAACATATTAAAGGAGATCTACCGTGTGCTGACTTTGAATACGCTCCATCAGGAAAATACATGCCTTTGTGGATTTCTGCAATTTCCTGCTCCCGAAGTTGAAAAACGCACCCAAAGCAAGATGTACGCAGAAGGGATGTTAATTTTCCAGAGATTACATCTATTTTTTATTTGTATAATAAAAAATTAAAAAGTAAATTTAAGAAACTATGAATTTATGCATGCACTGTAGTAATATCAGCAAAGGTGGTGTAGTGATAAAGGATTCGCTTTGTAATACGATCTTCGGAAGTTCGAATCCTCGCTAGTACTTATTTTGTAATTTTTTTTTACTCTAAAATATTATGTTTTGGTAAATCCAACTGTATTATGTTCTCTAAATACATATCATACAAAAATACATGCATTTTTAGGTTTCACTAAATAATAAAACAGTTTCATTTATCTGTTAAATATATTGTTACATATTTAATAATATCAATTAAATCGTTTAACACTAATTATTAACGCAACCAAAAATTTCAATTAAATCAAATGTTCCAATGAATTACCATCTGCATTCACAGAGTAACTCATACGACTATAAAATTAGCTTCGCACTTGAGCAAGCGTTCTTGGTGTAATTTATCTACAACATTCAATAATGTTGTGTATCTAGAGAATAATAACACAATCGGATTTACAAAAATAAAACATTTTTCATAAAAAAATGATTTAAAAAAATAAAGCAGAAGGGTGGATTCGAACCCCCACAGATCGTATTGCAAAGCGAATCCTTTATCACTACGCTACACTGGCGGTAATCGCGCATCGGATTTGGTGACACTATATGTATAACTTTTTTCAAATTTATCAATTAATTTAGTATTATAAAAACAGCAAAATAGATGTAATTTTTGGAAAATTAACGTACCTTCGGTGTAAACCTTGTTTTGGGTGCCTTTTCAACTTCGGGAGCAGGAAATTCCACAAACGCATGTTATACCTATGGTATTCAAAGTTAGCACACGGTATACTAACATACTGCGGTTTCTTCAATTGATATTTTGGAATCTTAATTCCCCATGTGCCGCTCAGTATTTTTATGTTTTTAAGTGTACTTCAGAAATGGAGAACCACTGGTTTATACAATAGTTTTCATTCACCACGCGTGGTAAAATTACTTAAAAAAGTATAATATTGGTAAAGGCACAACATGTTCGCACAATATAAATGCGAAAAACGTTTTTATGAAGATATATCTTGTATATTTAATTTAAGGTTTAACAGTTTTCGTTGTATATATTTGGCCCTGGCCGGGTTTTTCTTTGTTTTATTAAACGAATTTAAATTCTTACAGCAAACAAAATCGATAAGGCCCTAGTTTTTGGAGCCTGGCGATGTAATAAATGTTTAAAATTGCTTCGCTATTTTATTCAAAGCTTCATTTACTTCGGTCCACATAAAATACGTTTTGGGTAGGAATTCGAAACCCTTCAACTATTTTACGATTCCTGAGGTGTTGCGCCAGGCCCGAAGCAATTTTTCCGAAATTCCAAAATAATTTAAAAGTCGCCTACGAACAGAAAAATTATATACTATATAGTTACAAATTAGGCCGTAATCTAAAAGTTTGATTTACTTTTATATTTCTATTAAAACTTCGCGCGTAGATATATTTTGTTCGTGTGCGTGCGCTAGCTGAGTAATCGATTAACTTTTAAAAGTCGTTCCATGGAGAAAAGGCACGTCATGTACTAGCATACTGCGAAATAAATCTCCAAATTTTCCTTTATCGTTTTGCAAGTTAATTTGTATATTTTACTTTTTTTCTCTCTTAGAACAGTTTCTGTGCTTATAATTTACGTTACAATGTGGCGGTGAAATTTCTTGTCATGCACAATAAGGAAAGTTAATCACCAGTTTACGTTTTTAAGGCACATAATAACTTAATTCGAAATTCCTTTGCAATAGAAAATGCCAAATGAAACTTTATTTCGATGAGAAACATCGTCGACGTTGCAAATTGGACATGCACAATATTGTTTGGAGTTTGGAGTTCAATTTTAAAGAAAGTTTTACGTTTAGTTGAGGTATGCAAATAATTTTTTAGGTTGACAAACTTTCAAAGTCTGAAACCGGAGCGCATTGGTTTAGATGTAATATTGTATCCCGCAAACGTGAAACTACAATAGTAGTATACACTATACACGTAACAGTTGTTGGTAGTGTAGCCTGAATATATAAATGTCGTTCACACTTACACAGATATATATGTATATATATATATATATATATATATATATATATATATTGTTGTGCTACCTTCAACCTTAATATGTTGAGCAACCAAAGAAGGAAATTACCTACTGTGATCATTAGCCGACTTAATTCCAAGACAAAATAACGTATTAAAATTAATGAAGGTAACTCACATTCTACACCACGACTTTAAGAGACTCTTAGGGTAAAATGCTGTATTCAGGACGTGAAACTCACTATGACTCTGTTTAATTTAGATAAAGTTGTGAATCTACGGTGGTCATTATAAAGGAAGTCTTTACTCAAAAATCCATTACATGAATACCCTTTGATTTTACTAAATTTCAGAATTACCAGCTAAAGATACAAATAGCACGATTGAATCTTCTCTGTTATTGTCAAACTTAAGTTTAATGTGTCACCCACATTGTTCGTCGTCACAAAGATAGGTCACTGACCTCTTTTTTCGGAAAATCCCACCAGTCAGGCCCAAGGTACTCCTTCCAATTGTCCAGCGCTGTACTAACAACCAACTCGGCTCCGACTGGTACTTTTTCCGCTATCGTCTTGCTATCCTAACTTGCGGACTTCTCAATTAACTCCTGCACCTTCTAACTTTTCCAGGATATAAATCGCTATTAAAATTTCACACGTGATTGTTCTTGCTTAAGAACAAATTCAAACACATCCACTATCCCTTTGAAAATTTATTAACTAGCTTACAAAAAGCTTTTATAATATTCTGTGCCGAAAAACTCGTAAAACATCTATTTGATTCTAAGATTTTTATACGAGGTACATAAATACATACCTCTTTAGTTTTTCTAATTTTCTCATAACTAATCAATAATAACTTTTATTTTTTCTCCTACCAATGAGGATAAACATTTCCAATCAAGACAACCTATCCACAAACAAATCACACAAGACCTACCAACCATAGGACACTGCATGCAATGGATAGGAATTATTCTCCATTCCTTCCTATTCTAAAGAAATTAAACGAATTACTTAAAATATGCTTTTGAATTGATTTAGGCAAAAAAGGAAACAGATTACAGAAAGCTCCAAATCCCAACACAAATCACCCCTGGTTCACTATCATCAATATAAGATTTATGGAACAAAAATGAAATACTGATGTACCTTCACACCCCAATATGATATCACAGCAATATATACATATACTTGTGATAAAGTTCCGCCCAAAGTTCATAATTTTGTTATTTAATGTTTTTTGGAAAAATTCTGAAACACGTCACTTTTATTTTATACAGAGGCACTTTCTACGGATTTCTTTTCTATAGGCTTCTGTTTCTGTGTTATGACGTAATCATAATTTTTTTAATAGCATCTAATTTTGTTTGCCTTATTTTGATAGATCTATTTTAATGTAAATAAGAATATTATAAAGAAAATTACCTAACGTGAATGCTTGAATTGTCCACTATTAACCAGTTGGAATGTGTGTAAACACTTTGTATCGCACGCTCAATAATTTCCGGGCCGATACTTTCCATTTTTAAACGCTTTAAATCGTCTTAATGATTGGACTACTAATCTAAACTTGCGATTTCACATGGCCCCATATAAAGATAAATGTAACGACATTAAGTTAGGTGATCGTACAGGCCACTCAAAAGGCCTTCTCCGCTCTTTCTAGGGGGTCATGTGAAACAAAATTATTAATAAATAAAATTATTGAACTTTATTGCCACGCTGTATGTAGTAATTTCATAATATCTTCTATTAAAGCCGGCCATACATGGGACTAAAGAAAAAGTTTATTTATTTAAGACGGTGGTGCTTCTGCATTTCATTTATGGGGTAGGTAGGTGACACGCAATAAATAATATAACACAGACTTATTGATCTGTCAATAAATATGGGGCAGTTGTACTCACCGGGGGTGTTCTCCACCCCCATCGCTTCGGTGGTGATTCGAACGGGAACTGAAGCTCATCTACGGTCCAGTCAATCGTTATTACAGGTTCATTACTAGAATTCTGGATATCTTCTGGTGCACCAACCCTATAGTGGGAGTTTTGCAACTGGACTATGTCCAATGAGACACTATATTATTCACAAGAGGCGCGGGGAAATATTCCCCCTCAGCCTCTACTTGCTATGGGGAGAGTATACAGAGTGTTTCAGTTTTAACCTTAAATACTTTGAGAAAATACTCTCCTGGTCATTCTGATTCGGAAAATATGCCTCTTACTTGCTTCCTAAGAAAGATACAGGGTGTCAAAGTTTACAAAAGGAAATCATTTTTTCTTCATCTTCTAGGAAAATGGAGAAAATCAAACAACATATTGTACGTGTACCTTCCTTGTGTAGGGTTATTCTCTGTAATTATGTTTCTTCAAATGCGTGCAATGTGGATACGGCAGATTTATTTAAAAAAAGTTACCCTACTTTTTTCCCCTTCCTTCAAAATCCTCATTAAATTTTGAATAAGACGCGCTTCTGCAGATCTTAGATAAAGGTTATTGTTTCAGAGAGAGACAAAACTTTGGTTGATTTGCTCCGTTTTCCTGGAAGATAGACTATAAAAATAATTTGCTTTCGTAAACTTTGACACCGTGTATCTTTCTTAGGAAGGACATGAGCGGCATATGCGTCATATTTTTTCGAATCAGAATGACTAGGAGAGTAATTTCCCAAAATATTCAATATTTAAACTGAAACGACCTGTATAATTTACTGGCCGCATTTAAATCAGTGGATGCTATCCTGATATTGTTGTAATATGCGTAACAATAATAATCATACGTATGCGGCACACAAGACCATCTCTACCAGCTGCCTAACTCCCGAATAATTGCTAGGTGAACAATTATTAAACATACCACACACACAACTATTCACAAAGCTAGTTACATTCACCTGTCTACTACTTGTAGTAACTACTTATATAGATACATCGATCTTGTATAATAGCGCAGGGCTATTAAAACACACAT
>JABXWE010003841.1:0-35635 GCA_014611495.1 Limonius californicus
TCATTTTATACAGGGTAGCTTAAATAAGCTTCATTAGAATTAGAAAATCTCACTTAGAGCATGTTGTAACACAGCAATATATATATATATATATATGTGTGTGTGTGTGAGTGTGTGTTTATATTACTTCATACTGTTTACAGCCATGCATTGATTGTGAGGTAACTGCGACTACCAAAGAGTAAAATTAGAATTTAAGTCTCAATCACTCCCTAAAGTGTAACTATAAAGAATTCAACTTTTGGAATTACGTAATTACAAGTGGGCACTTTTAGAATGCAATACCACATTTGTAAGTGAAAATATATAGATGGTTATACATATATTTTTTATGTTTTTTTTTACCGTAGTCGCACTTGCCCCAATCTTATATGGGGTAAATGCGACACATGACTATATTTTCCATTATGTCAGGAAAAATTTAGCTTGTGGTAAGTGCATATGAAGCATATTTACCTTAACCTTAAACCATACAATTATAAGGTAGGTATTTACCACTTTAAGGTTGCTACCTACTTATTTTTATTATAGATTATGATAAGTACAAAATGTAAAACATATGTTGTAATTTTTCTATCGTCGTTGACCAACAACAGGTTCTGGTAAAACTGTAAAAACTGTAGACGAAACTGTCTGGGAAACGTCTTCGATAGAAGGCCAGAGGAACACCGGTCCTGCAAGACTATCATGTTTGGTGTATTTCTTTTCAACAAGCTTCATGATTGGATCGTTTGTTGTTTCTTCAAAACTGTCAATTTTACCAACAAAGTCCTTACAGGTGCTCCTCGGGCATTCAAATCTAACCACTATCCAGTCACTAATTTGCATCTCACTAATAATAATACTTTTCGTAATTTCTACAGTTTGGTCTTCTTTCTGCTTCGTATTGAACGCTATGTTGTGACTCACTGTAAGTATATAAAACGTTGGTTTTTTCGAATACTTTGTTTTTCGAATCCTTTATCTTAATATTGTAGGCATCGCAGAGGCTTTCAGATGTAATTTCGACAGGCGATTGCTTCTTAATACTTTTTTTACTTTCCGTAATTTTGTGTTTCTTTTTGTAGATGTAGTGCACGTTGGAAGATAGTTAAGATATTCTCCGTTTTTGATCAACCAAAATACATTCACAAAGTAAACTAAAATATAAAAATTAAAATATTAAAATTTTTAATAAATGCAAGAACCTAAACATAAATAGCTGTAAACATAAAAACAAGTTGCCAAGTAAAAATATTAAGGCGATGGATGGTGCCTGCTTTTAGCAACTAGCTTCGGAAATCTGGGTTCTGTATACAATACACGCACAATAATATCATTTTCAAGTTCGAGGCGATTTCTTTTTGTTTTTGTTTTGGTGACAGTTGAGATACTTAATACGCACAAATATGATGTAACAAATGGCACAAAACACTTTACAGCTTCGTCCGCAGGCTCAAGGTATTCTTGCATTCTTTTGGTCCACAATGGATCTAGGCTCTGTGAAAAGAAGTCTAGTTTCAACATTCCATCGCATGATATTTCATTCAAGTTTTTCTTTCCAGTTTGTCGAAATTTCGGTTTGTTTAACAGAATTTCCTAAAAACGGATTCCGTATCCATTTACGATTGTCAGAATTGCTTCGAATTTTTTTGGGAAATAGTCAATAAGCTATTGCTTTATATTGTGCAAACTAACTTGCATATTTGCAAACATGTACTCAGAATTTATCATATTATTAAGTCTTAACTTAACGTTAAATATTTGTCATCGATTTATTGCGTTCAACACACAGTCGGCAGTACACCACACAATTTTGAAATAGTAACTAATCTCATTCGCAGTCCGCTGCTTATATAGAACAAAATGGATTTTTCAAATTAATCAATCCATGCCATCTAGCACCCTCCCTAGTATGATGGAAATTTTCGAAAACAGGGACAACAAATAAATAAACTGCATTACTTGGTAATAAGTGGCGTCCGTTGGCCGTTTAGCCGCTGATTCTGAATAAAGTTGAGTACTACAACAGGGGGTAGCGAGAAAAATTTTGTTCAAAGGAGGGTAACATGCTAAAGGAGTTTAGGAACCACTGATTTATTATAATACTAAAAAATCTCTTAACGTCTTATGTAGAAGTTTTATACATTGTTACGGGCCAATCGAGCTTTTCCGACGACCCGTAACCGGATAGGTGGAAAACGGCCTACAGCTTAGCTCAGAGGAGTAGGGGGAGTTCGTGAAAATCGCTTACGGGAGGAAATCTTTAGTTGTGCACAGGGTAAGTCAAAATTTGTGGGCGCCACCTTCCAAATCCAGCTGATTGTAGGTCTTCGTGGAAGGCCGAGAAGCCAACAGCTTACGGGAATGGAACTCACCTTTATTGTGCCTCCTCCTATATATTTGAAGCTTGCAAAATTCGTACACAAACAAGTACAAAAGACACAATAAGAGGCACTAAGTTTTTAACACACATATAATTAAACTGTTAAAAATGACACAGTACAAGAAAAAAAGGACTACAAATGATTACATATTTTTAATTTTAGAACGTTCAGAAAAAAAACTCGCCGCCACTGGTGCAACGATATTTACGTTTTTCATACAGCTACGTGCACCAGGGACGTTGAAGTTCACAATAATAACACATGATATAGTTTGATTGCTTTATAAATAACAACAAACACCACATATGTCGACTGAAGGTCGTCTTTATAGTTACCTGAAAGCAAAATTTGAAGTTTGCAAGTTAATGCGAGCAAAAAAAAAGGTTTCTTTCTCATAACACAAAAACTAGATTTTTACCTTGAACGATTCTAGGAGCGGCCGGCACAATACTAGGGTTGTTCCTTCTTTCTTTTCCTCGATGCAGCTACAGTCTGAGGTGCTTTCAAGTCCGGGAAAAAAGGTAGACGATTCCAGGAAAGTTTGGGGCGAAGACTTGGTTGGTACGCCTCTGGCAATTAAGATGATTTCCAAAGGGGGTCGGTAGGCGTTCAGAGCGACGGCAACTTAAGCCGATTACAACATAGCCACCAGTTTTAACCATCACCTTTTCACGGGTTTAATCCAGTGGGGTAACGAAACACAACGTTTATGGGGTCGATTCGCTTATATCCGAATTAGATCGAAAGAGCAACTTCACTTAATTGCCCTATAGGTATCAAGGCAACTACTAAACATATATTTGGATCCGACTTAAGTCGAAATAATTATTGGCTACGGCAATATTCGGTACGTTGAAACTCAAAATTAGCAGAAGCCGCGAATAACCCGTTGATCGAAGAACCTCCGTTCAGACCCAGAGCTTGTCGCCTACTTTTCTTCGTTACGGCCCTTCCCCGAAGATGTAATTTGAGAAGGCCCGGAGTTATTCAGGATGTAAGGCTGACTGACGAACTTTGGGAACGGAATCTGCACTTCCCCCAAAAAATTGCACCATATTTCGAAATGTCATGTAAAAGTTCTAGAAGGAATTCCCACGTACAACTTTCGAGAAAACCTTCGGGAAGCGATATGCTAACGCAGCTACAGGGGAATTCTTAGAAGTGTTTAAAGGTCAAACGCGAGAAAAACAATATTCGGCAATTTCGGCGCAAAAGGAACTGTCAACATAACTCAAACTAGAAAGACGCAACAAAATAGCGAAACGGTAACCCAAAATAAAACTGCAATTAAAATAACGTTTTAAATTCTTACGAAGCGGCAATCCAATTAAGAAATTAATTCATATAAAGCGGCAAATTTTAAAAGAACATAACAAGATCGCCAAGTGCGTGCAAAGATTGACATAAATATAAACCAATATGTATAAATTAGTTCGTTCATGATACTTTATATATTATTCAAGCCCTGTACATAAAAAATTAGTGTGACAAATAGGGCATAAAAGTTACAACGAATATGATATTCAGTTTTATCGTTTTCCTATTTTTTGTGCAGAATGTTAATTATTTCTGTTGGCCAAACGTTTTCTGAATCATAAATATTATATAATTACGGATTTGGTAAATCACCTCAGGGCCGATATAAGATCAGAACTACTTTTATGTTAATGTTGCGATAATATTCAACAAACATAGTGTTACCATGACTTGCATTCATTGCTGTTGTAGTATTCTGTCTGCTCTTTGCTAATTCAAGAGGGGTAAGCGAATTTTGAAAATGCATGCTAAGCACCTAAAGAAGTCTTGCACAAGCATTTGAAAAGCCTTTCATCATTTGCGTTTCAAGGAAGTTTAAGTGCAGAAATATACCTTTTGAAAAATTATCAGCAGATTTTAGAAAAATAGAAGATGATGTTTATTCAAAATTTTAATTACATTAGAGATAAGCCGTGTACATAGAAATTGTAGTTTAATTAGTGTTAGTTTTCTATTCAAACAAATTATACATGTGATATGCAAATAGGATATAGAATTTAAAATTATTCCATAAGTAAACGCATCTGATGCCAATCAACTGCACCCATATTATTTTAATGAAGACTAAACACATACGAGACAGTCGTGGGCTAGTGGCTAAAGTGCAAGCTCTGTTTAAGGTTTATTTTCTACAAATGCATCCTTTTTGTTGACGAGGGAAATTTTGCAAGATTTGCATATCAGTCAATAATCAGTAGGCTGGGGCTAATCCATACGCAATAGAACCTTCCAGGCATTAACAAAATTATAGGCAATTCCATTGCAAACACGCCGTAATTTATGGTTCAAACAGGATGGGGCTCCTAGATATTTCAGTCTTACTGCACAAGAATTTTTGAACACTAATCATGCTAATCATTGGAATGGTAGAACGTGACCAATTATATGGTCTTCGCCCTCCCCAGGTTGCAATCCATGTGACTATTTAGTAGGGGACACATAACATTATTTTCCAAACAAGAAGATATCCTGATATTTTTACTTGGGAGCAATATGAAATTGCGTAACAAAATTATATCAAACCAGGAAGCAATTTACGAACATGAGCAAACAATTTAAAATTTTCCCGGGGATTGCTTCAAGGGCTAATAATTATCAGCTGTCGCATTTCGATTTGTTCCTTCTATTAGTTTCACTGATCGCAAAACTGATTTTATAATAGTGCATCTGTGACTTGGTATATTAGAACCTACCCCATCCTACTACGGAAAAAAACAATGCTAAGTCAATTAAATACTTTGGTCTCATAGAAATTTTATTTTTAATTTCTGTTTTGTGTTTACGAAAATGCCGCGATATAACGAATTCTCCAATGCCGAAGTGAGAGATATGGTTTGCGTTTACACTCAAAAAATAAATTTCTATTACAGCAAAGAATTTAATTGACTTAGCATTATTTTTTTTCTGTAGTAACAAGCACTACCCATTGTTTTTGCGATCATGGCTACCTAATAATTATATGTAATAATACCTTATTTTTGTACTTTTTAATTCTCTTTCAGAAAATAATTGCAAAATGTTCTACTAATAACAAAGTTAGAGCTAATATAAAATTTAAGTGGTAGGTTAAGTGTCTCTTACAGTCAAATCTGGCTTACGAAAATGCTTCTGTCACTGTACTACATAATGGTAAGTATGTGTACTAAATTTGAAAGACATATCTTTAGATTTGTGGAAATTACAATAAAAAGAAAAAATAAAAAATTGAAATTTAAGGTCCTATAACTTCTTAAGGAAGGACTTTCTACCTAGTTAAATTAAGTTTAATCGGTATATTTTAACCTAAAGAATGTATGAATAAACGCTGGCCCATTCTTTCTGAGACACCCTGTGTATATACGTATATACAGGGTGAGTTTTTTTTCGATGTTTAGTATGGGGATCTCGGAAACTAGCGGAGATAGAGAGACGATTAAATGGGGAAAGAGTTGCAGTTTTACGAGCTCAATTTAATGAGCTTTTTGTTTTTTGGAAAAGATGCATGGCTAACTTGATATCCCGCAAAAATAATTTTTTTGTTATTTCGTTTGGTGCCTATGGCTCTGTTATTATTGTATTGAGTTTAGAAAAAATGTGTAAAAGAAAAAGTTGTAGGTAATTATGTGCTTAATCATATAGTCTAACCGAATTTTTGATTTAAGCTCTAATTTTTGAGTTGTGACACAAACTTATGTTTCTTCTAATGGAAACCATAGTCGGTCATGACTTTATAAAAAAAGGCCCTTTTTCAACGATTCTAATGATATACCACTTGACATAGTTATTTTTATAAATAAATTACGGCCATTGTTTTCTTTTCATTTTCGAACTGTTCAAGTAGTACGCTATGGAAACAATTGATAGATGAACATTGTGTTTAATAATAAAATTCAAGTTTTTATTAAAATTTTTCTTTTAATTTTGAAATTATAAACGTAATTATTTTGGTGTGAAATGTTTATTTCCGTTGGAGTTACAATTTTAAATAAAAATAATTTCTGAGAAACTAATAAACAAAGAATGACAAGCGATACATTAAGAAACAATAAAGGAAATTGGGATATAAATAAAGTAGTACCAAAACAACGTAATTAAAGTAAGTAACGTATTTAAGACTAAATATGTTCAAAAGGTTCACCATTATGATTAACGAACAAGTTACACCTTTTTAAAACCGAATTTGTTGCTTTTCTAACGGAACGTCCATCAATATTAGCAAAAACTTCTAGTACAGCTTCTCTAAGGTCATATACTGTGTCGTACGCCTTTTGATACACCCTGTCTTTTACAATTCCCCATAAATAAAAATCTAAAACGGACAGATCGGGGGATCGAGGTGGCCATGCAACCGGCGCGTTCCTTCCTATCCATGAGTTCGGGAATGTTTCATTTAAATGATTTCATACCGTTAGCTGATTATGTGGCGGTGCACCATCGTGTTGAAATCATTCGAGCATACCACGTGTCTGTAAGGGTAAGTCGTCTAACATATTATCAAAATCGTTCTGCAGAAAGTGATGATAACGATCGCCAGTTAACGTACCATAGAAAATGTACGGACAAAGAATTGTTGAACCAATGACGCCGCACCAAACATTAAATCCAAACTTAATTTGGGGTCTCCTCTGTTCAACACGATGCGGATTTTCTTGCATCCATAAATGTTGATTATGTCTGTTAAACATACCGCAGTTTGTAAATCGTGTTTCATCCGTCCACAAAACTTTAAATCTAAACTGTGGGTCAGCTTCACACATGTTAGTAAACCAAGTACAATATTCCATACGCTTATTGTAGTCATCAGGGTGTAGGGTTTGTGCAACTGATAATTTATAGGGATGAAACCTATGCTTTTTCAGTACTCGTACAACAGTTACGTTGTGACGTGCCGGCTTCCGCTTCAATTTCTCGGGTTGAAATCGATGGAGTTTGCATTACACGTGCCAATACGTTTACCTCTGCCTCTTCATTAATGCCTCTTGTCGTATTATTTGGTTTACAGAAAGAACCAAACTCTCCCAAATTATCATACAGTCTCTTAAAGGTAGGTAGAGAAGGCTGGCAACGATCAAAATACCGTTCGAAATACTGTTGGGCAGCTTGTACGGCATTTTTATGGCACAAAATGTAACACTCAATCATATCACGCTTTTCTTGATTAGAAACATTCATATTGATAATTTACGAAACCTCATTCAACATTAATTAGAAACTAAATGATTTGCACCTGTCAATAACTGTCGTCAGCATCTATCAATTGTTTCCGTAGCGTACTACCTGAACAGTTCGAAAATGAAAAGAAAAAAATGTCCATAATTTATTTATTTATAAAAATAACTATGTCAAGTGGTATATCATTAGAATCGTTGAAAAAGGGCCTTTTTTATAAAGTCATGACCGACTATGGTTTCCATTAGAAAAAACATAAGTTTCTATCACAACTCAAAAATTAGAGCTTAAATAAAAAATTCGGTTAGACTATATTATTAAGCACATAATTACCTACAACTTTTTCCTTTACACATTTTTTCTAAAGTCAATAATAACAGAGCCATAGGCACCAAACGAAATAACAAAACAATTATTTTTGCGAGATATCTAGTTAGCCATGCATATTTTCCAAAAAGCGAAAAACTCATTAAATTGAGCTCGTAAAACTGCAATTCTTTCCCCATTTAATCGTCTCTCTATCTCCGCTAGTTTCCGAGATCCCCATACTAAACATCGGAAAAAACTCACCCTGTATAAACATAATAAGTATTTCTCCTAATTATGCTTTCAAGTTTCCCATTAGAAAACGTACAGATAACTGATTTTAGAAAAGAACTTACCTTAATTGTTTTCTATGGAGTTCTAAAAGAGATAAGTTGTTGACATAGTCATTAGAAACAAATATTTAAAAGTAATTTTTGGAAACTATGCCAAAAATGTAGCTGAACTTCAAGAAATAATTATCTTTTCAATAGGCTCACCCTGTATAGGTAAGTTACAAATAGTCGGTATGTTTATTATTTATTTTTTGTTGTAGTTATGTGTTTTCTATTTTTATTAGTAATGAGTAATATTTTTATATCTACAAGTATGCATTTTAATTTATTTGATGTGTTTATCATTGAACAAATGTCGGAAGTTCCATCCAAAACAAGTTCGTAAGGTACGTTATTATTCGCGAACTTTGTAAGTATTGGGTTTTTACAAATTGGTACATTTTGATACATTATACTGGGATTTTTAGTTGAGTCACTGCGTGTTTATTGAGTTTGAAGATACAGAAGAGTTTCTTGAACATTCAGTTTATTTGCAATCACCAATATGGACGGTCAACTACTTTTTATGGTTCTGACAATTTGTGCGGTTGTTTCTGCTGGTATGTACTTTTTTCTATGAATAATTATAAACCGCTAAGTCGGGAAGCAATTTATTTCAACTGCTGTAATATGCTTGAAATTTACTTATAATGTTGATAGTAAATCATAACATAATGACCACGCTTCTAATTACAAATAAACAGATTAATCCGGCTTAATCTAACTGAAAATCATAGTTATGGTGGTAAATTAATATTCCAATTTTGATAACATATCATTATTGGTTTGGTCAAACGGTATTCGTAGTCCAACACAATTCGCGCTGGTCAGTACACGGATGGGTAGACCAATATGCAACCGGTCGTGCTTCGGAGGGTACATAAAACCGTCGGTCTCGGTTGCCATACGAACATCCTCGACAATCATACACCAAGTAGTGGAACTTCTCTCCTCTATTCGACGAGTTAGGCTAGCCCCCTGCCCAGCGTACGTGCAAAGAGGGCTCATAGAACCTACTCCATTGTAGATAATTAACTGTCGATTGGCCTATACACACAAGAAGAAGAAGAAGAAGTACAGGGCAGTCGATTGGAAATTCTGTGGTAACCGATATCAGGGGATTACAATACAATACAACTCTGATAAACCACAAAATACAAACTTCGTTTTACAGACGAATGGAATTTACTTCCGGTAAGAAAACAAAAAATTACTCTTCCTGTAACCTACGAAGACTTACCTAATCTGCATAATGATAGACTAAAGATCAAGAAAATGAAGTATGATCAGTTACGAGCCCTAAAATCAATATTGAAAGTCCATTAGCATGCATTGTATGACAATCTGTTTCTCATTCTTATTGGTTTCATTGTTTCAAAGTATAATATAATAACACTTTAAATCGCATATTTTGTGAAATGGAAATTTTTAGATGTTTCTGATGTATTTCGGCAGCCTAAAAACGAATTTAAAAACAGAATTTGCCTATCACCCACGAATTTTTACTAACAGGCATATTTTGCAAGTATGCAACATAATATGCATATTGCACCACTTTGTGTAATGTATCAGCAGGGACGAATATACCGTGTTAAGACAAGTTCATTCCTGTCTACTACATGCACGAAGTACGCATCAAAATTAGATATTGTGCATTAGTAGGTATTTACCGCCGTATGAAGTTACTGTATTTCCTATATCGTGCCGCGAAACGTCGTTACTATCGTGTTTGTGTTCTACATGCTTGATTTATGTTTATTACTGTATCTACTCTGATTGACTGTGAATTAACAAGTAAGTACAATACCTAGTCAGTGTGTAAATAATATCAACAGTTTTTGAGTATGGGGAACTAACTTTTAAATCGCAAAAATGTACTTTCACCCCACTTGTACAAAGAGCTTACGAACTTTATTTCGGAGTTAAAGTAAGAGATCAAGATAAATCGTGGACTCCTCCCGTATGTTATAGGACTTGTGCAACATTGTTAACAGGTTGGTTGAGAGGTACAACACGAAATCTGCGCTTTGCAGTACCAATAGTGTGGAGAGAACAGAACGACCATGTCACAGATTGTTACTTTTGCCTCACTAACATATGAACCGAAGTCCAAGCATGCTGTGCAGTATCCCATTTTACCATCAGCTTTACGACCCGTCAAACATAGTAAAGATCTTCCTATCCCAAATCCACCAGAATCTTGGAATTTGGACGAAGAAGAAGCTGAAAGCACCGGTGTCCCAACTAATGATATGCAATTCGCACAGGGAGTTGACACTGGTCCACAATTTCAAGCACCAGAATGTTCAACAGAACTACATTTGATTTCACAGGCTGAACTGAATGATTTAGTTGGAGATTTAAATCTTGCAGAATCACAGTCAGAACTTCACGCATCGAGATTAAAAGCATGGAATCTCCTCGAAGGTGGATATAACTCACTTCCGAAAACGTCAAAAAGGACTTACACATTGTTTCGCTCAAGAAGGAACTTTGGTATATTGTACGGATGTTGACAACTTATTTCTCGCATTAGGACAGAAACATGAACCAAGCAATTGGCGCCTATTTATAGATTCTTCAAAACTTAACTTAAAAGCAGCTTCACAACGGCAATAATTACGCATCCGTACCTATAGCTCATGCCGTTCATATGAAGGGGTCATACGAGAATATGCCATATCTCCTAGAACACATCCGGTATAATGATTGTGAGTGGTCAATCTGTGGAGACCTAAAAGTGATAGCGCTTCTTCTTGGACTTCAGCTGGGGTATACCAAATCCTGTTATTGCCTGTGTGAATGGGACAGCTGCTCACGAGATCGTCACTGTATACAGAAGGAACAACGAACCACTGATTGATCCTGAAAACGTATTTCTACCACAACTGCATTTTAAATTGGGCTTAATAAAAACTTTCGTTAAAGCACTAGATCGGAACGGAAGCGGATTCTTGTATCTCAAACAGAAATTTCCGAGAGTTAGTGAGGCAAAGATTATAAAGGACATATTTGTGGGACCACAAATACGAGAAGTAATTAAAGATGGCGAATTGACAACTTTACAACAGTTGTGACCAATTTTCTTGGAAATGTCAAAGCTGAAAATTACAAAGATCTTGTGACTAAATTACTTAGTGCCTACGGAAAAATGGTATGTAACATGTCTTTAAAAACACACTTTCTGGATGCTCATCTCGATTTCTTTCCGGAAAATTTGGGTGCCGTAAGCGACGAACATGAAAAACGATTGCACCAAGACGTCGCAACCATAGAAAAGCGATACCAAGGCAAATTGATTCCTAGTTTGCTTGCTGATTACTGCTGGACATTAATTCGTGATGCCCCAGAGACCGAATATATCCGTAATACATCCGCAACAACATTTTCAAGTAAGTGCAATATTAAGAAGATGCCGATATTGATATACTTCCGTATAACGTACAACACTTCGTAGCAAATAAAGTGTGGGTGATAGAGAAGGTCCTTTTCTGCTTTCTGGTGAAATTTTAAATAACATACGCCAGGTTTTATCCACGTCACAAAAAGAAAGGTGATTTTTGCTTACAGTGCAATTACAAAATAAATGTTAATACTATTTCTCGATATTATTATTATTTTAATAACAGCAATCTACAATATGCAACCTTAAAGAAACTGTTCCTTTATAACACCAGATGAATTTTTTTTATAAACAATATCTTATATCGTGCCTACAACCAGAGAGTAGTTACATTTCCCCAATCGTATGGAGATACACATAGTATAAATACTTCTGAAATATCTAGATTCATGCACCAAGATAGTACAAAAAGTCATTCATTAATTTTGCAGAAAACCTTCTTTCATTCTGAAAAATTTCACAACTGTTTTTTACAAAGGTTTTTTCTGTTCAACATATGAACATAGTGTAGAACCCCAAATGGAATATTCAGAAAGTTTGTGCAATTGAGTATATATCTGGATGTTTCTATACGTGCTAACAGTTTTAGTAACATCTGTTTGCAATTAGGACAATGAAGAAATAGTTTATTGTGAATTTCCAGATTCCTTATTCGAAAATTATACGACAAACGCACTTCCCGACAAGACTACCTGCGGTGTAGTGCAAGACGAATCTATAATTTTGGGTGGAGGAATAGTGGAACTTGGTGAATTTCCTTGGATGGTTAGTATAGAATATCAAACCAAACACAGTCGTGAAAATAAAGAAGCCTTATGTGCCGGTGCGCTAATAAGTAACCGATACGTTCTGACTTCAGCCAACAGTGAAGTTAACCCGTAAGTTGTGCTTACTGTCTATCGAAAAAACTAACTTTTGAATTTCAGCTTTAGCGTGTCCTTGGGCGAATGGCAAATATCTACCGATCCTGACTGCCTTGAACTCTTAGGCCGTGTTCCCACCAAAAGCAACCGGCGACCGCAACGCAATTGCAACGCAACAGCAACGCGACTCGGCGCTAATGTTAAAATACACGTGTTTTCACCTACTAAAAGGCAACTCAACTGCAACCCAACCAGTTGCTAATTGGTTGCCGACAGCGCTGCATACCGCGTCGCCGTCGCCAGTTGCGTTCTACAGTTGCCAAGAACTGCTGGGTCATGGCGGACGAGACAGCAAAATCTTGAATTTTGTGGCCCTTGTTAAAGCACACACATGTTTATATGATTTAACAAAGCCATCTTATACACATCAAAGAAAAAGCCTGGGGAGAAATTATATAATAACTATATTTTCATGTGACAAGCACGACGTTTTGTTCAGGACTACCGAAACAAGAAATTTCAAAACAGTTGATTTCAGTAAGAACACAAGAGCAACTCAACTGAAGTTGCGGTCGCATTGCAGTTGCATTGCCGTTGCTAGTTGCTTTTGGTGAGAACACGGCCTTAGCAAACGTTGAATGTGCAGATCCGGTCAAAAAGGTACCAATAAATAGAACTATACCACATCCATTTTATTCCCGCGTTAGTGGTTACAACGATATAGGTCTAATTCTCTTAAAAAATGAAATACAATTCACAGGTATTCGTTCAAGTGTGTTTAAAAATGGGATAAGTAATAAAAATGTTTCAGATTACATCAGTCCCATTTGTTTACCATTTCCAAGTTTACCACCACCAGAGTTGGGAACTCATTTGAGTGTGGCTGGTTGGGGAGCAACAGAAAATGGTAAACCGTGATTACCACAGAAGTTTAGGAATAATTTACTGTTCCTTACAGGTACTGCATCTGATGTCTTACTAAAAGTGAAACTCCCTTTGGTTTCAAACGACGAATGCAACTTGATACAAAGAATGCCAAAGATACCTTTCAGTTCACTGCAATTGTGCACAGGAGGGGAGAAAGGTAAGGATAGCTGCACAGGCGATTCTGGTGCACCTCTCATGAGAATTTATCAAGACAAACAAACTGAAAAAAGACAGTGGTACCAGGATGGTATAGTTTCAGCAGGAGTCGGATGTGGTAGAGCACACCCCGCTATTTACACTCGAGTTTCCAGTTACTTGGATTGGATCGTTACCATCATATCTGAAAATTAGTCCTACATCTACATATCCTAATGGTTTTACTCAAGTTGACAATTCAAAACGAAGTAACGTGGCCTGATTTTTATTATATTTCACTATCATTAGTTTGCTGCTGCTATAATTCTACTTTCAATACAACGTGGTCAAAAAGTTTCACATCCTTTCATATAAGTCGATCAACTAAAAAAATAAACAAATTCAGGCTTTTTATTTTTCATTTATTAAGTAGAAACAAATACTTAGTAGATTTTGTTTTCTAAAATGTTTTCTTTTGTCATTTTTTAGTTGTTATTGTGACTTTAACAACAAGATCTGCGTATATTGCAATTAATCAGATAACAAGTACAACTACGAAAAGGTACTTATAAACCCAAAGTATATCAAGAGAGCTATATACTTTTTAAAATTGGCTACAAATAAAGGTATAAATAAACAAAAGGGTGGCGAGAATCTACATTTACAGAAATTTAAACAAATTTTGCTAGTAAACTGCTGAAGGTATTTTTATTATTATATCTAATATTTAAATAAAATGAAGCCTGCTCTTTGGGTTTAGACCGCGTCGTCGTAGAATTAATTGATGCTGACGTTTCGCTAACCGTTGAAGATAGCAATATCTATGATGACGCGTCCAAGGCCAAAGGAATAACTTTAGACACAAAATGCGGAAGCCTGAAACTTCACAAATTAAATAAAATTACCGTTTTAATTTTAAAACAAGAATGCTTTTTGAGTGGCTATTCTTTACTTACAATTCATCAACGTATACCTTAAAGTTGAATGCACTAAACTACAACGGAAATACAAAATATTTCAGAGTAGTGAACCACTATTTACTAATAATGGTCGCCAAAAGAAGTTTTAAGAGCACCTAACCAAATATATTTGTGTTGCTTTTTAAGCATATATGTACTGAGGCTTATGGGCATGCAGGAACGAATAATCTACGAAGTAAAATATTATTGTTAAACAATAATGCTGAACGACATGATATTTCTTCACAAAATTTTGTGTGCTTTAATCGGAGGCTAAATACTAGTTTTTAGTTTTAGTATTTAAATTTTATCACTTTCAAAATGACAGGCATTTTAATTTTGAGTCTCATCCTTTAACTTCGTAGAAAAATATTCGTCCAGAAAAAATGACAGATGATTGAAAATAAGAAATTTATGGAAAAAACTAAGAATTAAAGCAAAAAAGGTATGCTTTCGAAATGTTCATCATTGAAGAACGCAACAAAACTTATTCTATACAACAAATACTGAATAGTAATACTATTTTAATAAATGTTCAAAGTGCGCTCCTTGAACTTCGTGGCAATAGAAAAACCTATTTAATATCTCTTCCCCTACTTTCTGGAAAGTTTCAACTCCGATATTTGCACAAGCCTCTGTTATTTTATGTCGTAAATCCAAAAGCGAATCGGGGTCTGTTTGAAAAACTTTCGATTTAAGATACCTCCACAAAGAAGTCCAACTGAGTCAGGTCAGGGGATCGCGGATGCCATTTTGTTGGACCACGACGACCAATCGAGATAATTGAGAACTTGTCTACTTGTCCAGCATGTTCAAGTACAATTCCCCAGTAAGGTTTCCGTTGATAAATAAGGCACCTACGATGTGGTCGCCAAGTCTGCCTATCCACACATTCAATTTTTGCTGAAATTAAGTGTGACCTTCTCAGAAAACATGGGGATTTTCATCACACCAATATCTTACATGTTTTCTGTTAACAAACCTATTTAAAAAAATGTGCATCCGTCACTAAAACTGATAATTGCGAAGATAGGATGCGTTTCTTGCAATGGTTTGTGTCTTGACCTCACAAAATTCAATGCATCTATCAGGATCATCTTTCATCAATTGGTGTAAAATCTTCATTTTGTATGGATGGAACTTATTCCGTTTTAAAAACCTTTTTACAATGGTCGCCGATACATCACACATCGCAGCATAGGTCGGTTAGTCATTGTTTTCATGGCTAGATAAGTATTTCCGTTATAAGGAGTTCCCTTCGCATATAATAATAGATGGTGAATGGACATTAGACGACCTCATTGCAAGGTTGTAAGCTAATGTATAATGGCTGTTTTTTTGGTTTGAACTACCTAGTTAAAATTTTTCTAAAATATGTTCTTTCTCGGTTAATCTGTAGGTGCTGTATTATTTATTTTAAGAACCTTGCTTGTTTCATATTTCTGTTGTTAGGAAATTATTTCATATGCGTGAAATACCGAAAACAACATCGCCCTTTTTTTCTCATCTATTATTATAAATAGTTGAAATTGCTTTAGGAAATATCTAGGATCTAGGGTCTAGCACAGAGGCCAACGCGTTAAGCATGCACACTACAGATCTGGTGTTTCATTATCAGCACCGCAAGCAACATCGGTTTCGTAACGGTGCTTTAATTGAGATGCAAACCTGCTAGTTATTTTTCTATCGATTAGAAATTCTGCGCCCACCTTCAGCTGTAGGGCCTTTATTCTCTGTATAAAATGCATATATCAGTATTTCAGTTCGCAGCTGTTTGCAGGTTCTTGTGGAAGGCCGAGAAGCCAGCAGCTTACGGGAATCGGACTCACCTTTATTGTGCCTCCTCCTGTATATAAAGCTTACAAAGTTCATGCGCACAATACATTAACATTACATTATAAAGATATGGTGAATTTAAAAACAAATATAATTCTACTGTTTGAAATTGGTAATACACATAGTGCAAGCAAAATATCCAAAACTGTAATAATTGTATATAAACACAGAGGGAAGATTGAACGTTCAAACAAGATAGGATCGCCGCCAATGGCTTGCGCCATTTACTTTAATGGACAGATCTACGCAGCCAGTGACTTTCGAGTTTACAGATATTAATTAACTTTAACCTAAACGAATTATGAAACACTGGGCAACTGAAGGTTGCCGCACTTTTAATATTACACGGAAATTAAGTTGTTCTATTTCTTAGTCTTTAATGAAACACTGATAAACAGGGGAAAAACAAACACTGTATAGAATATTGGCAAGGTTTACCTTAGTTTTCTTTTCGAGTATAGAGAGGCATAATTGGGGTGTTTCTAGGTTCTTCGGGAAGAACAATAAGATGGACTCTGCCCATGCTAAAATATCGAAGAATAACAGCAAAACTGAGGAATGACTTGATGGATGTTAAACCAATGGAAGGTGTCCACAAGGTGGAATTTACAGTCAATGGTCATCAACGATCTTTTCACGGAACTTAGTGACTCTGGAGTTAACATACAAGGTTACGCAGAAGACCTCGTAGTTAGCATTAGCATTGGCAGCAATAAGAGCAAACATGACATGATAATTTCCAACCTCATGGAAAATGCTCTCAACAAAATCAAAGACGGTGCAGGAAGTAGAACTTAAATGTAAATCCCAGCAAAACAGTCATACCATTTACGAAAAAGAGACAGTTACTTCTCACACTTCCAAAAATAGACGGTACAATACTACATTTCTCCGGTGAAGTTAAATACCGTGAAGTCATACTCAACCAGAAGCTCATTTGGAACCCACATCGTGAAAGAATTACCTAAAGAGCATCGGCATTTTGGATTTTCCGGAGACTTCTTGGAAAACCCGAAGATGATCTTTTGGTCATATTTAACGGTGGTGAGAACCATGATCACTTACGTGTCTCTAGTATAGTGGCGAAAACGAAAATATTACAGCGCAAAACTTGCTAACAGCTGACCTATATGAGAACAACAGGTGCTATACATACCTGCCCAACTGCTGCATAAGACGCTATGCGCAATCTTCTTCTCTACACTTACAAGTAAGGAGGAACGGTATGCTATGTGTCTTCCAAATGCAGCTGAATAAGAAATCCAATGCAGGAGATACCAGCTATACTCAACTATGAGCGACTGTTTGAAGTGGTTATTTCGGACCGCCAAACATGTAGTTCAGGAGAGCCTACACTAGAAAGAGGATTGGTGGCTTTCTACACAGGAGGATACAAAATAAACAACGGCATATAATAGACATAACAGCCCTGGCGTGAAGCTGTCAGAAACCTTGAGTCAAACCCCTCCTCCCTCCAATCGTACACTCATGTCATAGATGTTTGTGGTCAAATAAGTTTCGAAAGAGGCTATAGTAAAGCCAAAATCTATATATTATCAACAGCCAAGCAGCACTTGAAGCTCTGAAGTGTTACACTTTTGAAATTGCTGGGGAATGTCTACAAGCTATAAACTAGCTGGCAAGAAAAAACAAAGATGTGGGTGCCTGGCCATGAAGGCATTACTGGAAACGAGAGAGCTGATCGCCTTGCTAGAACAAGTGCGCGTCTCATTTCATTGGTCCAAAATCCTTCTGTGGCATTGCGAGAGCCACATTATGGCTAGGATCAATAAATGGGAACACTTCCAAAGTCTACACCCTGGAACTTATTCCAGGCTTAAGACAGGCGAAGAAATTTATTTACCATTCACCAAACAAATTTGGTCTTATTTAACTGGACATTGCCCACTGAGATATCATCGCAATTTAATAGGCAAAGCTAAGGATAACCTATGCCGAATCTGTGAAGAAGCAACTGAAAAAGTGGTACATACTCTTTAGAACTACAAAGTTATAATTCAGCAAAAGTTTTAATAGTAAAATAGCTCCCCGGAAAGTCCTAAAGTTCGTAAGAAGTTTAGAACTTCAAGGGTTTGTAACGGGTCAAAATGGTGAAAAAGTGATTAGTTGGTGTTAATTACCAATTACACGAGGGTTCAACATTTTGTGATAAAAATAGCGTCAACAACCATCTGCCAGCAGCCGTGAATCGAAAATCTTCCAAATACATGCGACCCCTCCAAGAAAGAGTGGGGTGTGCGCATGTCGGAAACGGAAAAATTGCCAGTATAAAACGGCAAGCGCGGCCATTTGAAAATCTCTTTATTTCCTGGCTTTGGATTTAATCCAAAGTCAGAAATATTGCTTGACCTTCTTCTAAGAGTATTCTTAGAAAATCCTAGTGTTGAAAATGCGATCCTGAAATTAACCGTTGTAGTAAAATCCGTTTATTAATTCGTATACTTACCCGAAAGTGAATTAATAACTTTCCAGTGTTTTCCCGTTGCTGTATTAACCAATTTAATAAATTTTCGTTTCCAGTTACAGATACCGAAGCTGAGTGATCCAGTGAGCTTCGCCAGTCGACAGCCGTCGTGGTGATTTGTCAATTAATACCGCCGTACGAAGTCGTTTGGATTTCTAGCACGTTTGGAAAGTAAAGTTGTTAAGTATAAATATTTAACCTGCTTTGCTCGTTCATTTGAGTGCCCCGTGGTCCGTTTTCCCTGTCGCAAACATTTTTATCGTTGGTGTGCCGGTGTTTGAATCGGTTACCATCGCTATAAGTTTCTGTTTGAGGTTATGACTGCTTATCGAGTCGGTGTCTGAATCGACGAAGTAAATAAGCCTTAATAATCTCTACTGTTTGCTAGTTGAACACCCTGTACAAGGTTTGTCGTAATGCTTGGAGGAATTTCACGAAACTTCAAATTCTTGTAGATCCCGTTTGCATATTTGAATTGCTTTGGAGTATATTTCAAACAGTTCAAAGCTTTCTACAAATTCAGTCACGGAGTATTTTCGTGTCGATTTGTAGGGTGAAATTAGTTACAATCTCGTTGCTTTGAACTGGAGAAGTTTCAGTCGAGTAATTAGATTGCCTGTTCCGTGTGCCCGGTATATTCACTGTAAAATTGAATTTTTACGTTTTTATATTCTTGTCAAAATCAAGAAAGATTCAGAATCCTGCCCTGGTCAAATTTTACCCAGCAAATCTAGGTTGAATTCTATATAAAACAACTGCACTTTTAAAATCGCGTATTTTGAGTTTTGAAATTCCAGGAAGCCTGATTAAAGTAAAAGATCCTGTTTGAATTTGGTACCGTAAAATTTGAAACCGAATACATACAGATTGTGAATTCTGGGGCTGTCAACTGTCGGCGCAACACAGGTGTACCTACGCACAAGGATTTGTCACTCTTTTTTTTTCTCAGATTTGATTCTGCTTAAAACAAGCAAATTTTCTCACATTGCACGTGTAAATTATAACCTGAAAAGTTTCCACAACACTTACCCAAGTTCCGAATCACAAACTCCGTTTATCCGATTGCAAGAAAGTTTCCTTCTTTGCGAAAACCAAGCACAACTAATCCGTTTCTTTATGTTAACAATTAGGTTCGACCAATCGAGCGGATATTTTGTGAAACCGCAAAGACAGCGCAACTACGAGAGGAGCTAGTCGGCCCATTACCCTGGGGAAGACATCCTGCCGACCAAAAACGATTAATTTTGTTTAGATTAATTAAAATCAGAAACATATTTATTTTCATTTTATTATGTACCTATATTTAATTAACATCTAATAAATAATTTTTCCAAGCACTTATAATTGAATTCTGGGCAACTCAAGAGCGTACCCAGAGTATAAATTTTAGAGCGTTCTGGTCCCTCAATAAGCAACCGGGGCGAAACTTTACAGGTTTCTTTAGACCAGAAGGGTTTAACAAAAGATCTCAACATGTTGAAGTGAGGAGAGGCTATTTCTAACTGATTGACGCCCGATATAATCTGCACTCTACAAATCCCTACATTGTAACAATTGGTGTAAATATCATTTTTCGTATTCTATTTAGGTAAATGTTATTATAACTTCCCCGACAAGTACTGCTCCTACTAAAATATACTTTTCAGCTCATGAAAAAGTTTAGTAAAAGCTATTTTTCTCACCCATTTACAAAATTCTGTAAATATCAGCCACTAGGTCGTATAACCATAATTTTAGAAATAAAACCGCCCGTAGCTTATGATTATTGTGTTCTGATTCATTACTAGCATATTAAGAAATGAAGATTACTCTCGTAAATATCCAAATTAGAGTCCAAGTTTTTTAGCAAACCGGCACGTTTTTATTTACCTTCATCGTGGAAAAGACCTGAAAATCATCACCTGGAAATGGAACCCATACAGAACTGTACTTGTTATATCATTCTAACAAATACCTCTCGCGGTTTTGTTTTTACAGGACATACTTCTATTTTATTAATAGAAACGTGTTGATACCGAGTTATCGTTTAAAATAATAGTTTGTTCGTATAAACAGATCCTGTGGTATTACCTTCGATAACAGTTTGCATTCCTCACACATTTTGAAGAAAACCATTATAAACAGGATCGAAACGTCTACTACCAATTTAAAATCAAATGTTTCTCGTGTAATATATACACAAATGTTGGGTTAATAGCCAAGGGGCAAAAAGAATAGAAACTATTCGATTTTTAATCAAGCTTTCGAAATAATTTATTTCTTCATCAGGATTCTGGAATTCCAAGAACCAATGTTAACAATTTATAAAAGTTAGGTTAGGTCTTACTTACAAATCAAAGTTCTAACATTGGAATCACGCCAAAGCGCGTACTCGAGGTCTAACATATTAACCATAAGTTAACAAATAATCACAGATGTGTCAGAATAAGTTAAGACAAACAAACAATTTAAAACAATTTGAAACAATTTAAAACACGACTTAAGTCGCCATGTGCAGATCTTATCACAGGAAGTTGGTTCTAATACCAACTATTCACAACTAAATAACATGACAAGAAGGCGGGAAATTCAAAAACCGCCAAAAATTCACACAATGAATGAAACCCAGACAACCGATCTTTTTAAACAACTTAATCCAAATCAACAGCATTAAATCTATGATTAACATTATGTATATTATTAAAATTGAGTAAATACGAATAGATACTACTTAAGTTATCAATGTCAGTTCTAAAATTTATGCTAAGTGGGTTACAAACAATATGAGTCATTTCAAGGAAAAGTCTGCTTCTGTATTTAGATTCCTGATCAAGAATCTTTACTTGATTAAAGTTAAACAAATGATCAGCCTCCTTGCTATGTGTGGCCAGAGCACTCGTGTCTTTTTCCAACCTGCAGTCACTTCTGTGTTTTGCAATTCTAGATTTCAGCCATTGAGCTGTTTGACCGATATAAACCTTATCACATCCTCCACAGGGAATCGAACAAATCACGTTAGAATTGCACAACACAGGAGTTTTGTCCTTCAGCCTGGAAAATAAGGACGCGACAGTTTTTATATTATATTTGGCAATTTTGGTATTCTCAGTTTTTAAAATCTTACACAGCTTAGGGGTAAGCCCTTCAATCCATGGTAATCTGCGGTATTTGATGACTTCATGACTATTGTTAATATCAATATTATTACTAATTATATTATTCACATTAGGTGTAGTAAACAATAATTTATTAATTAAACTGATGGGGTATCCATTATTGCGAAGAATATCAGAGAGGACATGTAAGTTCTTATTATGGAAACGCGGGTGAGCTAATTTTAAAATGCGGTTCTTTAACCCCAGGATAATATTGATCTTTTGATTGATCGGGTGCGACGAGTAGAAATTAGTGTATCTACCAGAGCTGGTAGGCTTTCTAAACCAGTCCAATACCAAGACATTATTGTCATCTCTGATAATCCTCACATCCAAAAAGGGGAGGCTGTTATTAGTCTCCATTTCTAAAGTGAATTGAATGTGCTGGTTGTAACTATTAAACAAATCTAACACTGCTTGAGTCTGTTCAGAAGGAACAGCTAAAACAATGTCATCGACATATTTTTTAATAAACGGAGGAATGAAGGAAAGTCTGGGAATGACGTCATCAAAAAGCTGATCCAAAACAATAGTGGCCAGGACTCAGGGGGGAACCCATGGGGGTGCCAAACACCTGCATGTAAAATTTATTATTAAAAGTGAAAGTAATATTGTTGAAAATGAACTTGATAGTCATAAGGAAAAGGTCCTTAGGAAAACTGCAGACACTGCTAATGCAGTCCCATTTGGAATCAATAGTCGATATGACCAATTCAAGGGGGATATTAGTGAAAAGTGACACAACATCTAGAGAGATCACCACAAATCCTTGAGGGAGTTGAAAATTGTTAATAACACTAGCAAAAGTGAAAGAATCTTTAGTGTTATAGTCATTAACGTCAGTAAACGCTTGGGCTAAGATATTAGCAACAAACTTCGACAGGTTGTAGGTGGGAGAATTAATTGAGGAAACAATAGGACGTAAGGGGGCATTATCCTTATGAATTTTGGGTAAACCATAGTATTTGGGAGAAACAGAATTGTACATAGTGAGGTATCTGGCTGTGGGCTCATCAAAGCAACCGTTGTTCAATAACAATTTGATCAAATCATTGTTTTTTCTCTGCGTGGTGCCAGTGGGGTCACCCTTCAATTCTTTGTACGTCATTTGATCATTCAACAGTACGTTGGATTTGCTAACGTAATTATCTTTGCTGATGGCAACAGTCACAGACCCTTTGTCTGCTTTAGTGATAAGGATATCGGGATGGTTCTTAAGGAACGATCTCGTTTTATTGAAAACATCAAACCCAGCGTAACTGCTGTTAGAGTTAGTTAAAAAATTTGTAATTATATTAGTGACTCTAGCTCTGACGATATCTTTAGAGCTACGTGGAAAACCCTCTAGAATGGATTCAACATCACTTAGTAGTTTAGGTATCATTAATTCTTTACGAGACACTGGTAAGCTAAATTTGGGGCCAAGTGACAAGAGGTTTTTGACATCCTCAGGGAAAACACCCTGAGTTAGATTAACAAACCATTTACTGTTGTCATTAAAAGGCTTAACAGTGATAAGACTATCTTTTAATTTTTTAAATTTGTTTATATTAGTTGATTTTACAGACGCAAACCTTTTCTTGAAAGTGATAGTAGTTCTACGTTCGAATTCATTTAAGATGTGAGCAGGCAACACGTTACTTAAGTACAATTTGATATTATTAATTGATTTCTCTAAAAATGTTATATCAGCAATGGTGATTTGAATTTCCAAGTTTAACACTTGTATCCCTAACCTGTGATTAAGTTTGTTGACATTTTGTCTGATCTTGGTGTTCTGAGTGTTGAGAAGTCCTAGAAGGTTCTTCGATCCATAGGAAATGTGGTTTGGGAGGATATCGGACTTTCTGCAACGTAGGAGGAAGATCCTGCGGTTACGCATGTTGGCCAATTTGGTGGAAAAGGTAGCCCAAGATTTGAGATTGTTCGTGACTTCGCGCCCGAACAAACTCGTCATCTCTTCAAAGAAACCCATCTCTGTAAGTTGAACCAGTGGGGAAGTATTGACCAAAATACTTGTTAGGTATACACAAATGTTGGGTTAATGGCCAAGGGGCAAAAAGAATAGAAACTATTCGATTTTTAATCAAGCTTGCGAAATAATTTATTTCTTCATCAGGATTCTGGAATTCCAAGAACCAATGTTCCTGTTCCTGATGAAGAAATAAATTATTTCGAAAGCTTGATTAAAAATCGAATAGTTTCTATTCTTTTTGCCCCTTGGCCATTAACCCAACATTTGTGTATACCTAACAAGTATTTTGGTCAATACTTCCCCTCTCGTGTAATAGTCATGCTGAATACCACATACAATCTAATTTTGTCCACGTACAATCTAGCGTTTGTCAATATTTCAATTTTGTTGTTTTTAAGCAGTTAACTCCTAAAAATGATCCACAATCACTTCTCTGAAGGATTACAATTCTTGTGACCATTTAAGTTGCTAAGCAGTAAACTATCCGTGCAGACATCAAACTGTAGCGGGAAACTTAAACTACTTGTGATATTGTATATGTCAATAATCGTGTGTTCACTGCAAACATATAACTAGTAAACAAACAAATAAAACCTTGCCAAGCTGTGATAATGAAAAATGATAGAAGATATTGTGACGTTTCTGTTTGAATTAAATGCGCTCACTAAGCGAATAGTAGAAGTTGCTTGAATCATAATGTTAAATCGTGCAAGTATAATTCAATATCGAATCCTGATCGTTTCAGGCAGTTTTAAATCAAGGAAGCTAGGAAAGCTAAAGCAAATAAGCTGTACTTCGCCTGCGACAGACTCTAATTTAATAACCGGTAATTGGTGTACCATTCGATGTGGGCAACAGTCTATATTTGCATAAAGGCGCAGTGTCGCAACAGCTGCAATTGGTAATCTTGTTTGTGGAGTGCATTGGTTATAATTTGCTGAATATTCCGCAGCCAACGACCATTTCTCTCGATTGCCCTGTACCAGACGAAATGATTTGATACGGTCGGTCCGTATTCTCGCCGATCGACGTAACAATTCAAAGGTGGAATGAGGATTACTAATGTATACCGAAAGTTAGTCCTTGTGGTATTAACTGAAATTATGTTCCAATCTACCCCTTTGAAACGTCAAACGTTCCGAGTAATTGCGCCGAGTCTGCTTGCGGGAGAACGAGACGGTGTAGAATGTTTCTACTTACGTGAGAAAGGATTCAGCCAGAATCTGTTACCTCCTGCCTTTCGGTGATAACAGATACAATAGGGTGTAAGATTATGATAGTAAGTTCTAAGGGGACTATAAATTGGCGCACAGGTATTTGTAACCATTCAAAATATATTTAAATTGTAACTAGAATGTACAATCAATTTCACTTATTCCATATCTACATATGTATCTACTACTTGCTGATTTATAAGTTATAATCCACAAATCTTGCATTTTAATCGCTACTTAAAATGTTCAGTAACTTTCCATGAACGTTTGTCGACTAGTTACTAGCTTATAAGCAATACGGAGGTCGTTGAATCAACTAGAACAACTTTGACTGACTAAACTGATCTGAAACACAAACTTAAATCTGAATGCTCTTGTACAAATTGTACTAATTTGACAATACTAGCAATAACAAGATTTAAAGCGCTCCTAACAGCTGTGTATATTTCCTATTTAATCCGTATGTAATTTATTTTCCGTAAATACTCCTCATTACATTAATTGTGCGCGGTCATTTCAACGCGCTCGTTAGAGCGGGGGGACTTTTAAAGGCAGATACGTTTGAACGCAAGGACGTTTAAACGCAGGGACGTTTAAACATAAGGACGTTTGAAATCAACAAATTTTTCAATGAAAACTAACTAAACCCATACCGGTCAATAACGAAATTATGCCAGACGATTTAAGGACTTCTTTATTATTTAGAACAGTTTTCGACTTCTTCCTTCTATTTATAGGCCAATGGCTTGTAATGTACCTAGATGTAGACATAGATTGTATGGTGTCGTTCAGGAAGAAATTCCCACTCCTCACTTCGACCTGTTGAGATCTTTTGTGAAACCCTCCTGATCAAGAGGAACCCTTCGAGTGCTAAACGCCGTACGAACTTTAGAACTCTCCGAGGAACTATTTCACTCACTTCTTTAGGTGTTGTGTACACCTTTCCGAGGTATCGAAACCTTTGACGGATTATAACTTCGCAATTGCAAAGAATATGTTCTGCTGTTTCAGTAGCTTCTTCACAGAATCAACATAAGTTATCGTCGGCTTTGCCCATTAAATGGAGATAGTATCTCAGAAGGGAATGTTCAGTTAGAAGGGAGGCCTATACCCTTAACTACATGAGCTATTTCACTCACTTCTTCAGGTGTTCTGTACACCTTTCCGAGGTATCGAAATCTTTGACGTATTATAACTTTGCAATTGCAAAGAATATGTTCTGCTGTTTCAGTAGCTTCTTCACAGAATCAACATAAGTTATCGTTAGCTTTGCCCATTAAATGGAGATAGTATCTCAGTGGAGAATGTCCAGTTAGAAGGGAGACCATTACCCTTCACTCCTGTTTACTGAGTTCGAGCAATTCTCGTGCTCTGTTTGGCGAATGGTAAATAACTTTCTTCGTCGGATAGATGTTCCAATGGGTAGACCTTTGGACGTCTTCCCATTTATTGATCCCAGCCATAATCTGCCTTTGTTCAATGTCACAGCAAGGAGGCGGGTCAATAAAATACCACTTATTCTAGCAAGATGATCAGCTGCCTCGTTTCCAGTAATACCTTCAATGCCAGGCACCAATATCTAGGTTACCTTGTTTCTTGCTAGCTGTTTACAGTTTGTAGATATTCCCAAGCAACTTTAAACTCAAAACTGTAAGACTTCAGAGCTTTCTGATAAGATACAGATTCTGGCTCTGGTATAGCCCCTTCTGAGGCACATTTGAACGCAGACCTCTATGGCAGTCTACGGAGTCTCCGCTTGAAACGTGGTAGAGGTTTGACCCAAGGCTTTTCACAGCCTTAGACCAGGACTATAATGCCTGTATCCACACCGTTATTTGTTTTGGATTCTCTTGTGTAGAAAGCGACCGATCTTCTTTCTACTGCAGACTACCCTGAACTCCATTTTTGGCGATCCGCCGAAATAACCACTTCCAACGTCACTCATAGTTGAGTCTAGCTGGCAATTAGTATGTCAGTTGTTTATAAAGCAGTTCATGTTAAAATTGCTTTGTAATTTCTAGGTGTCCAATTAGATCTCTTGCTTTGAAATTCTTATTCAGCTATATTCTGTAGGTACATCATACCATTCTTACTTGTTTATAAGTGTAGAACAAGACGATTTCGCAAGCCTCTAATGCAGCAGTTGGGCTGATACGTACAGCACCTGTAGTTCCTATGCCAACCAACCGTTGCACTTCTAGCAATTTGTTTTGAGCTGTAATATCTTTCGTAGCCACCACACCAGTGATGCATGATGACCATGGGTCTCACCACCATTAAATATGACCAAAAGGATTATTCTTTGAGGTTGGAAATTGTCGTGTCATGTTTGAGTTATGAGTAGTTTCTGGTTAGATTCAAAATTTTTTGTATGAAAACCGAAACCGACAACTTTACGTGTCCTGGTCCACTCATCCAAGTACTGACCAGCACGGATAGTCTGCTAGTATAGTAACATACACTAAAAGGTTTTGAAGCTATTAGAAAATGTTATTCACCAAATATTTTGTTTACGAATAATAAATAAATAAAACTCAAAACCAATTATTTTAGTTCAAATTTAGAAAAATTAGTTCAAAAAGATTTCCATTATTCTATAGGCAATAGTAAAGTCTACTCACATATTTCTCCGAACATTTTGGAAGGTTTGTCATGGAATAGTTCCGAACTATTGCTTGTTTTTGTTATGCAGGTTGACTCTGTAAAGAATAGATTTTTAAATGACTCTATAAAAAGCAGTTCAATGAATGGGTCAAATGTTGAGATCTTGGGAGACACCACATTTGTAGGCCACTATTGAATAGCATTTTCTAAGAGTTTTTCAATGAGGTACCATAAGGAGCGTCTTACCATTTGAAAATATTTTATTGGGGTAGCTAGGGCCTAAAGGGTTGAATGGGGAGGTTACCTTATGAGTCATGATGATTTCCCCTTTATGTTGTAGAAACCATTGTAGGAAACAGTATTTTGAATGTATCGATATTCAATTCGGTATCGATTTGAATTGAATGGAAAGGTAGTAGTCTATGAACAAAAAAAATAAAGGCCGCCATTTTATGTTGAAAACAATAATTTCAGTCATTTGTTATAAATTTGTTTACATTGGTTTCTTTCCTGTAAACGTCAAATTCGAATCATTTACAGTTATTTCTAATATCTAATACATCAACAAACGGTAAATATCCTTAGTTTTTTAATTCATACGTGAATCGTATTGAGTGACATTTGTAATTTAGTTGGTTAACGAAATTATCCATGTTGTTTGTAGTTGTATCGAAAACGGCAAAAATATTATCTATATATTTGATTCATACCCTGGGCAAGTATTGTGCATTATTTTAACTGCAATTTCGAAATTACTTATGAAAGATTTGCAACGAATGGCGATCGGCTATTACTCATTGCAGTACCCTCATGCTGTTCGTAGAAGTAACCATTTCGAAAGCAAATAAGTCGGTGAGTTAATACCCGAACCAACGAGTTTCATCGACTTACATGGTTTGTGTATCTTAGGAAGACGCACAGTTTAGGCATCACATGATTACAATGTATAAGTTAGTATCTGAGCGCTAGTATAACAAGTCTGTGGTAGATTGTAAATTGTTTGTACGGGGAGGGTTCTTTCTGCCTTCTGATACTGCGGCCTCTTGGGCCTATTGTGCATCTCCTTATGTCGCTAGTCGCTATCAAGTGGGTCCGTCACCTTTATCAGATCTAGGAGTTTGTTGATCAGACTGGCTTGCGGTTGTATCTCGTTGGGATTAGTGCCCGCAAAGATTTGATATCTTTTACGAGCTAGGGCTTCGCATTGGAATATTATGTGGGAGGCCGTTTCCTCTTCCTCGTCGCACAGCCTATAGGATCTTCGTTACATAGCCCTATGTTGTGGAGGTGTTGTCTGGAGTGCCAGTGTCCCATTAGAAGTCCTGTCACTACTCCAACTTGAGTCCTACTGAGTTGTGGAACTGTTTTGGCAAGCTTGTGGGGGTGGTTGCCCTTCATAGCTTTGCTTTGTTTTTGCCGAGATGAGAGTCTCCAGTGTTCCGAATGTTTGGTTACGATCCATTCTTTCACTGTCCGCTTAGTTAGACCGACAATAGGTTCAGGCTCTGTGAACGGTGTTTCAGATCCTGGTTTTGCTAGTATATCTGCGTTTTCATTTCCTTCCATGCCTCTGTGGCCTGGCACCCACACAAGTTTTACCTTGTTAGAGTTCTCCAGTGCGGCAAACCAAGATACAGTACCTCCATATCTCTGGGCCAAACTGCCACAATATTCCAAGCTGTAACCCATGCAATTTTACCAGCAATACAGGAGAACATAAGAAGGGGCTCTATTCTCTATTTCTATTTCTAAATTGACAGGGCCCAGATGTGCAGCACTCAGACCTTTTGATCCATTGTGCACGCTGTCTGTTGCGTCCCTCATTAGAGCAGATCCGACCTTATAATGAAGGCCAGGATCTGTCTCAGTGGGGCTCTTCGAATGTCCTCAGGTTCTGGAAACCAGACCCCAAAGACCCTAAATCTGAGAGTGGCAAGCGCTGCACACCGACAGAGTACATGAACAGAGGTTTCTTCTTCTGTTTTACACTTCCGGCAGAGAGCATCGTTTCTGATTCCCAATGTGGTTAGGTGTTTGTTCAGATGGCCATAGCCTGCTAAGAGGCCTACTATGGCCTTGATGTCTTTCCTCCACAGATTTAGTAGGAAGTCTGTTTGCTTTTGGGCTGGTCCTTCTATGAGAAGTCTCGCTTGCCTAAACGGTTGTTGTTTCCACCTTTGGACATGCTGATTTCTCAGTCTGTCCTGTATAGTGGCCTTAATCGAGCCTTAAGGTACGCCCACTGCTGGTTCGGATCCCCAGAGGTGCTCCAAGAAGCCCATCCGGGCCAGCCGATCAGCGTGTTCGTTACCCTCAAACCCACTGTGTCCCGGTATCCAACACAGCGTCAATCTGACGTTACGCTGCACCATCGCCTGTAGTTTTTCCCAGCATTCTAATACCAGCCACTATAAGAAGGGGCTACGCAAATAACATCATACTTATTATTTCTAACAGTCAGGCAGCTTTGAAAGCACTGAATTCAAACCAATTTAAGTCAAAACTCGTCTGCCTTCGTAGTCTCCTAGCACTGGAGAACTCTAACAAGGTAAAACTTGTGTGGGCCAGGCCACAGAGGCATGGAAGGAAATGAAAACGCAGATATACTAGCAAAACCAGGATCTGAAACACCGCTCACAGAGCCTGAACCTATTGTCGGTCTAACTAAGCGGACAGTGAAAGAATGGATCGTAACCAAACATTCGGAACACTGGAGACTCTCATCTCGGCAAAAACAAAGCAAAGCTATGAAGGGCAACCACCCCCACAAGCTTGCCAAAACAGTTCCACAACTCAGTAGGACTCAAGTTGGAGTAGTGACAGGACTTCTAATGGGACACTGGCACTCCAGACAACACCTCCACAACATAGGGCTATGTAACGAAGATCCTATAGGCTGTGCGGCGAGGAAGAGGAAACGGCCTCCCACATAATATTCCAATGCGAAGCCCTAGCTCGTAAAAGATATCAAATCTTTGAGGGCACTAATCCCAACGAGATACAACCGCAAGCCAGTCTGATCAACAAACTCCTAGATCTGATAAAGGTGACGGATCTACTTGATAGCGACTAGCGACATAAGGGGATGCACAATAGGCCCAAGAGGCCGCAGTATCAAAAGGCAGAAACAACCCTCCCCGTACAAACAATTTACAATCTACCACAGACTTGTTATACTAGCGCTCAGATACTAACTTATACATTGTAATCATGTGATGCCTAAACTGTGCGTCTTCCTAAGATACACAAACCATGTAAGTCGATGAAACTCGTTGGTTCGGGTATTAACTCACCGACTTATTTGCTTTCGAAATGGTTACTTCTACGAACAGCATGAGGGTACTGCAATGAGTAATAGCCGATCTCCATTCGTTGCAAATCTTTCATAAGTAATTTCGAAATTGCAGTTAAAATAATGCACAATACTTGCCCAGGGTATGAATCAAATATATAGATAATATTTTTGCCGTTTTCGATACAACTACAAACAACATGAATGATTTCGTTAACTAACTAAATTACAAATGTCACTAAATACGATTCACGTATGAATTAAAAAACTAAGGATATTTACCGTTTGTTGATGTATTAGATATTAGAAATAACTGTAAATGATTCGAATTTGACGTTTACAGGAAAGAAACCAATGTAAACAAATTTATAACAAATGACTGAAATTATTGTTTTCAACATAAAATGGCGGCCTTTAATTTTTTTGTTGATAGACTACTACCTTTCCATTCAATTCAAATCGATACCGAATTGAATATCGATACATTCAAAATACTGTTTCCTACAAAGGTTTCTACAACATAAAGGGGAAATCATCATCTCATAATGTAACCTCCCCATTCAACCCTTTAGGCCCTAGCTACCCCAATAAAATATTTTCAAATGGTAAGACGCTCCTTATGGTACCTCATTGAAAAACTCTTAGAAAATGCTATTCAATAGTGGCCTACAAATGTGTTGTCTCCCAAGATCTCAACATTTGACCCATTCATTGAACTTCTTTTTATAGAGTCATTTAAAAATCTATTCTTTACAGAGTCAACCTGCATAACAAAAACAAGCAATAGTTCGGAACTGTTCCATGACAAACCTTCCAAAATGTTCGGAGAAATATGTGAGTAGACTTTACTATTGCCTATAGAATAATGGAAATCTTTTTGAACTAATTTTTCTAAATTTGAACTAAAATAATTGGTTTTGAGTTTTATTTATTTATTATTCGTAAACAAAATATTTGGTGAATAACATTTTCTAATAGCTTCAAAACTTTTTAGTGGATGTTACTATTTGAAATCATTTGTTAGGGTATCTAGAGCCTAAATGGTTGAATGGAAAAGGTTATCTTATAAATCATTATGATTTCCCCTCCATGTTGTAGAAACGGTTTCTAGAAATTACAATTTTTACTTTCCGAAGTTACACACATTGTACCGTTTCAATTTGATACCCTGTATACTGATCGATATGAATATCTACTCTATACAGGGAGGTGTAAAAATCAGGCTTTTTTAATTGGAAGAGATGCAAGTAATTAAAAAATTGAATCAGATAAAAGGGATACGGAATTCTTATATACATTTTGTGTATGGATTGAGGAGAAGCCTTTAAGGCCATACTAATGGAAGGAATTAATTTTCTGAAAAAACAGTACTAATTAAAAAAGTATAATATTTAATCAATGTTTGATGTAATAAGTTAGGAGTACTTAATTCCAAGTTATGAAAGCATAATTTAACCAACAAGAATTCCTCACAAAAGAATTTTACGAGAGATCTCGTTACTTTTTTAGTTCTAATTCTTCAGGAATAACTTTGACACTTTATTCTTTCCTCGCTGCAATAAACGAGCCTTCCCTGCAAGCAGGTCTCCATAATCCTGATGAAACGCCTGAGAGATGATATAAGTCAAAAAACACAGGGGACTCATAAATAGCAACGGTAAGTGGGAGCGATGACAGATAGCAGGATTGGCCAATCGGAGAGTTACCAATATAACTTACAGCCTGTTGCATTAAGGAACAACGAAAACGGCTTTCGAAAAGATGAAAACTTTGCGGCTTAATGAGGTACAGTTCCGAAAAATACTTTCATTTACAAAGTTGATAACAAGTTGCGTTAATCAAAAGTTATGTTCCACATGCTTTCACTGTTTTTATTTATTTTACTCAATCGCTATAGGTGCTGACTTGTTTACTGCCCTCCTGTACCTTTAAATTTGATATAAAGGTATTTACTCAACTGAATTCTCGGGAAAGTCCGACTTGAAGCTTCCAAGTGTGGTACTAAAATTTAATCTGATCTCATTCTATGGAATAGCCCAGTGTTGAACGTAAAAGTTGATTAAGAGTCATGAATTTAACACTTTCGTTAGATGTCAGTTTTAATACTTCCGAAGGAGGGTAGTCGTTCTTTGATTATCTGATTTATGTTAATTTAGGTCGGTACTAATTCTATACAATTCCGTTGAGTGCCATTAACTTCATTATTCCGTCAGATTTTATGATAATATCATTACTAAACCAACCCTACAGTGAATAGCCGTGTCATAATCAAAATTTTAATCCAATAACTGGTGATGTTGTTCCGGAAATAGACACGCTTTCGTAGTATATTAGATAATTCGATAATACTGCTAATAGATTTTCTAAAAAATATCACTAGAAGACAATTCAAAATTTAAATGCAAATTCATCATTTTGCTAACTAAAAAAGAATCCTCTGTGTGAAAAACATTAACTAAACTCATAACAACTCTTGTACAATACAGTTTTAGGAAAGTAATTTTAACATGTAATCTCTTAGAAAGAACAGCGTTGCTATAGTAAAGTTTAAAGTACTATACCACAGTGTCAAACTGGAATGAGAACATCAAGGTAATTAAAGTATAATACAAGTATTTATAAATTCCATAACTTGTAATTACTGTTGAAACTAATATTTTCAGCTTGTTAGGTTAACTCCACACATTTTACTTGTAAAGATATGTTAGGATCATATATATACTGCAACGTTATGGACCCTTGTGTTGTATTTATCTTTTCTCGTGATGACTCGTCGTAATCGTCTTAGGTTCGGATCTAGAGTAGTTGAGCTAAATGCGTGAAATAAAACACCAGAAAGGTTTAATACTTTTATTAACGTAATATCAAGTGCAGACCGTGCAAATAAACTACCCCCGTGCAGGCTAGGAAACTACAGGAAACCCTAGCCTGGGTAGCGCATGCGATCTCGAATAAAACGATTTCCTTTGGTAATTTAGACTATTTGCCCAGTTAAAACAAATAAAGGAAGATAAACTGATAAACCTGTATACAGGGTGGTTTTCTGAAGATGCAAGGTCAAGGATTAAGGAACTGGAAGCTGTGGCTGAGATACCTCGAAGCGCTATCATCAAGGGATTCCCATAAGCTGCTGAGATATCTCAAAGCGTTGAGCAGGTGAATGGTTAACGAAACTTGACGCTGCAACTGAGATACCTCGAAGCGCAATCGTCAAGAGAAACCCGTAAGATGCTGAGATAACTCAAAGCGCCAACTAAAAATCATTAGCAGTTACATTTAACATGAAATATATATACGAGTATAGATTAAAAATTCCAATTATAAGCATAATGTCCAAAATTCAACTATGAGAATCTTATTCTTCTTCTCTTTTTCTTCTGCACCTGTTAGACTTCAATAGTCCGTTACGTCACTCCGCACTCTTATTGTATCTGGTCTGACCACCTTTTTCTAGGTCGGCCCACGTTTCTTCTGCCTCTAGATCTGTACTGGTACATTTGTTTCGATATCCTACGACTCCTCTAAGGAATTTCATTTCTGCACTTTGTATTCGTTTTTCATTTGCTTTTGTTATCGTCCATGTTTCGCTTCCGTAAGTTATTGTTGGTACTGGCACGGTCTTGTAGAATTTTATAGAAGTGGTTTGGTTGACTTTATTAAATTTTAAATTTTAAATTAAAGGAGTTAGATTATTCTATGGTTTGGTTGTGCAGAATGATTTTAGATCTGATTTGGTCGTATCCTTTAAAAGCCATTGTCTTTGGTTTATTTATTGATATGCTCATGTTATATTCTTCCATTAGTTGGCTCAATTTAAACGTTGCATATTGCAGGACGTCCTCGTTTGTTGGTACTATTACTTAGTCATCTACGAAGAGCATAGTCATCAAGAAGTTATCGTTGATTAGATTGAATGTGTATAAACGTATTAACTTTTTCCACTTACCTGTAGCGTTGGCCATGTATATATTAAATAATGTCGGCGACATACTGCAACCCAACTCTTGTATTTATTATTTCTTTTTTATCGATTTGTCCCTATGAGAATATAAACATAATTGCAAATGCTGGCCGCTGCAATACGTAGGGTCTGTAAAAAGGTTTAATTATTTAAGACAATGGTGTTCATTTAATTTATGAAGTAACTGGGTAAAGAAAAAGCGGATACGGTCAGACCTCATCAATGGCGACATGCAGGAAGTAATGCAACACAAAATTACTGATCACTAAATATTTGGCACTTATACTGACCGCCGCCGGTCTTCTACCCCTGATTTCGGCTAGGATTCCAACAAGATACTGAATCTCATCTACAGGCTAGTTGATGTGGCCACAATCAATCGCAATTATAGATTAATATCTATAATTGTGTATATATTCTGGTGCATCAATTATTCAGAGATAGTTTTCCAACAGATATTCAAAGGAGTTGCTGGCAAAGGAGACATTCCCCGTCCAACCCCACATACGATGGGGGGAGTTAAATCTTAGTTGGCTCCCGCGTAAACGTTCGCTAATGCCATCCTGGTAGTGATATAACTTTCACACCAAAAATACTTCCATGTAAGCTCCATAAGAGACCACCTCTGCCAATGACTAATCTCGAATGATTACTTGGTG